>QOCX01004410.1:0-14126 GCA_005959815.1 Sarcophaga bullata | reverse complement strand
AACACAGTAAGATTCCGACTAAACACCAATACTCCACGGAGGAGACGGATAAAGTCGCCGTGGTCTAGTGAATAATGTGTGGGCTTATTAAACGATCAGACATCTCGAACGAAATGAAATTTAAAAAAAATATTTCTACGGCAACTTCGTCTCAACAGATTTCTGACAGTAACTCTGAGCACAAATAAAATTACTGTGATAAAAAAAATATCTGTTGCCGCTAATTAAAAAACCCAGAGATTACAACTACAGCAATATAATAAAACCTTAGAAATTATTTTCAAATAATTTCTTAAAAAAAAAAATGGCCTCTTATAAGTAAGAAAAACCAATTTAAAGCTAATAACCTAGAAATATTCTCTGAGAACTTATTGCTTTTAAACCAACCATTATTACTCTTTCCCCCTTTTTGAGAGTACGTGTTTCCTTCCTGCATTAAACCTGTTGTACATGATCGAAAAGGAAAAATCAAAGAATTTCCTGCAGTCATTGCATAACTATTCCACTCCTCTCTGAGCATTTTTTCTCTTTATAACCACAATTTTGCCAGTCTTGTTTTTGTTTTTTGATCATTCTCTCTCTTTATGTGTCGTTTTTTCTTTCTTTATTGGCCCCATAAACTATCGGCAATTGAATGTTTGTATGGATGGATCGCATAAATTATTTTTAATTATAAACATGATAACTATGGTTGGTTGTAGCATAACAAGATCTATGGCAGCATATAATGAAAGAGGAAAATTAACGCTTTACTTGAATACGTCACATTTCAGGTATTCTTCTTGCTTACACTTCCATTAATACTATGCGCAAAACGTATAATTTCTATGGTCATTTAAAATTAGGACTCAACAGATAGCTTTTTAATTACAAAATTTAATTTTTATGCAGTTGAATAAGGCGCTTCAGTCCTTTTTTATCCAGAAAAGTTCTAATCCTTCCGAGAGCATATCGGCAACAGCCAACTTTATTAGCTTTATTGTCAGCTACAATACAGCATTCCACAACCCAATTCACAAACCATACATATTTTCATAGGTGTTTTGTATTTACACAATAACAGATGGCAACCCTATTATCATAGAAATTGCCATAGTAAACTAATAATTTGCTTATCTCAAACAAACTCAATTAATGCATGAAATTAAAACAAGGCAAAGACACAATAAGCAGTTGCGGGCAATACTATGGCTGTAGTATGTGCCTTAAAGAGAAAATAGGACTAAAAACGAAATACCGTGTCATAAAATGGGCTCCCAATCCGTAATCTTTAGTTATGGATTATTTGAACAGCCATATGTGTGAAGTTGTCGTAGTCTGGTAGCTATTGTGTTGGTTTACTAGCCGTGAAGCTCTGGTTCAAACCCTGGTACAGACATTCGACAAAACGAAACATGAAAAAATTTCTTCGCCGACTTGCTCGCAGAAATCTGTTGACAGAAAACTCTGAGAGTAAAGTAAAATTGGTTTTAAAAGAATCTATCGTTTGGCATTATACTGTAGGTCCTGAGACTCTCATTGCATGAAAATAACACCACACAACATAAATGTTGTGAGAGTTAGGTTGTAGTCCTGACTAGAGGATTGTAATGAACAATTAATACGTTTACTTTATGACAGTCTACTGATCATCTTGTCCATAGACTATGCTAGACAACTGGACTCTATTAACATTACATACACAATTTCTCTTCCTATAGATCTATAAAGGTTGATTCGCTGGAGTTTAGACCGCATCACCATACCTATTTCGAGTCATTCGATTTTCTAAATCTGTTGCACACTTGTGTGCCTCTATGGTCCTACGTTTATTCCGCCTGTGTAGTGGGTGATTACAACCATTTTAGTTAGAATAACAACCTAGTTTCCTTACATCACTTATTTTCATTTATCCTTCCTTTATCTATGATCATTTTAACCTGGTAAATAGGTCCCCAAGAGGTGTCTACTGGCTCTTACAGGATTCTTTCTTTAAATTGTACTCAAGTAATCGCAACGAAAAACATGCCCGTGCTTATATAAATTGCTTTAATGCCTCACAAGCTTTATTGGTGACTTACAACGACTTTAAAAAAAAATGCAACAAACACTGCATAGCTGGACAATAGAAGCAGCCTTGCCTTTCGAATTTTAATTACAGGATATTTGATTGGTCATTTGCAATGGCAACAACGAAATGTCATTGTCTTTCAAGACTTTAACAGCCTGTTCTACAATTTGATCGCCAGGGAAGGGATTACGTGTTAAAATCCAAACAATGGCTAGGGAAAAAACAGAAACAGAAATGATTTATGAACGCAACTTAATTTTTATAAGTCACACCACTTACTAGCACGCGTATTTTTGGTTAAAGGTGTACAGGAATAAACCACCGAATAGTTATCATAATCCGTATCCAATACCCAATAATTACTCGATACGGTTAAAGCTGGAGATACAGGGAATTTAACCAATAGTTTGCCGCTGGATACCAAAGTGGCATTACCGACAATATCGGTAAATTTATTGGTTCTAACACAAACAAAATTATAAAATATTACGGAACTTTAGTTTTTCTATCACTTGTGAGGGCTTAACTTACTTCTCATTAATCATGGAATTGATTACGTTCACTAAACCGTTCTCATTCAAAGAATACTGTGCAGTTATACACTTGCCATCATTCTCAAAGTATACCGGATATTTAGAAAATTCGAACCATTGGCCCATGTACTTTTCAGCACTGAAATCCTCTACAACTTTAATGTCATCACTGCAAGTACCTTGTGATACAAGCTGACCAGAGGCCAAACACAATAGGCCACATAAGGCTGTTAAACATAGAAAGCTACAAATTTATTTTTAATTATTGTTTAAATGTACAGTTATGAACAACAAAAGATTACGTACATTTGATTCATTTTTATTATTTTATAAAGAAAAATTATTTGAACACGATTTCGTTGTTGTGTTTAGAGTTGAAAATGTCACGAAATATTGTTGATTCTGTTCAGAATTTCATGGCCTTTTTATAGGGAAATCTCAGAAATATTGTGAAGAGAACAATTGAGTTGAGTTAATTATTTAAAAATAAATAAAATTACGTATCATTGTCATTAATATTTGATTTTTATAATTATTAAAGAATTTTTTTTTTTTTGGAGTGCCATGGCACAGTGGAGCAGAATTTGATTGTGCTTCAAGCTTCTTGGATATATTTATTCATAATTTAAACATTAAATTTCTTAACAAATTTTAGTAAAAAAAAATTCAAGTTGTTTCTCTTAGTAGTTGGCCTATTTATTAGAACTTTCGAAAGAAAGGAAAAAATATTTTCCAATAAAATTGCCCGTGAAGCATCAGGCAAAAGGCAATGATTTGCAACTGTTTTGGTATTCGTTTGGCGTCTGTCATGTTATTATTGACCGCTTTTTCACTTTGTTTTGGCACAGCCAAAAGGCATAAAAAAGGACCGCAATTCACCAAGCTGCAGAATTTAATGTTAAAAATGAGAAATTTTCGAAAAATTTTTTTAAGTTTGCTCTTGTAAATCAACAGCCTTGTATGCGACAATTTTGTTATCAATAAAGTACTTTTGTTATCTTAGGTACTTACGCAATAAAGAGAAGACCAACAAAAATTTCATCAAGGGTTTCGAATTTTCAAAAATTTAAAGCTTTCTAAATAATCCGAGAAAGCCCAGATTTTTCCTCTTGAAAAATTATCGAACTAGATAAGCAAAGTTCATTACTACTACACCCAAGACAACAACCCAATACATTTTTCCATGGTTTTTATAAAACTTATCATACTAGTAACTGCTACAGTAGACTAGTCATCTGTTTAATTGAAAGGAAAAGATGAAGAAGAGATGCTTCATGACGACCGGTTGTTTCTTTAAGGCATTAAGGTGCTATAAAACAAAGATACTTAAATACTTGTTTTAAAAACTACAATGTATGCAAGGTTCCTGCAAACACCGCAACTTCGTGAACATCAAAACCTTCTAATTGGTTTTATTACAGGGCACTGTGAAATTACATCGCTGACAAGGATCTGGAACAGATTCCAGCCGAACTATTACAGGGTATGTTGCGACGAGGAGGAGTTAGAAACTGTAACTTTTCAGCCCTTAGAAGGTTAAAAACCCTGGGCAGGAGCTTCTTTGAAGGTTTGGACTAATTGTAGAGTGACACATCAAGGCTCTTCACAGATTCATTAATAGGTTGAGCTGGTTGAGAAGTGCTAGGACATTAATGTTGTAGTCGCGTTCTCTTGTGTGTCCCTTTCTCCTTTATTATCTACTCTCTCTCTCTCTCTCTCTTTCTTCTTTAGGACGTATTACAATACGTATTACATTTTGACCTCCAAGTCTTGTCATTGGGACAAGTACACATCCTCAAACCAAACCTAATCTTTTGACCCTTCCACAGATATAAACATACGTACATACATAATTGGTCATTACAACCATTCAGTTAGGATTACAAACTAGCTTCTCACAACACTTATGTTGTGTGTGCTAATTTTATACATGAGTTGCAAGACCTACAGTTTAATGTTGACTCCGAAGGAGAGATTTTTAAGAAATTTTATTCATGCATAGAGGAAATTGCCTTAGAAACATTTTGTAATAATTCGTTTTGTTGGAGATGTCAGATCTGGTCTTTGAAGTGTGGCCCCATACTATCTAATAGCCTACGATAACTTCACTTTTTGTTTTACAAATTTATTAACCCAATGGGAGACCTTAGGTGCTCCAAACTTAGTTTTTCTTTAATAACTTTGCAAATTGTAACATGAAATTTTTTGAAATAAATACGTTTGCTAACATATAAACAAAAAACTCCCATTTTCCTTTGGGTGACCTTAGTGACCCCATTTCGTACTTTATGTCAAAAATCGAGCTTCGTAATCTAAGGGTTAAAAGAGTGGTAAAATTTTTGTCAAAGTTTTTTTAAGCATAGACGTATATTTATTTACCTATGAAGCTCCTAATAACCTGTTAAACAATTTTAGTTTTTGATAGACGGAATGCTCAGTGTAGTGTAGTAAAAAAAAAAATTCCGTGATAGTAATCGCACCATCACCCTTCTGCTAATAGACTAGCAAACTGCTCACTAGACTCCCATGTCTAATTGCTTGCATTTCAACTGTGTAAACAATTTTTTAAAGGCTTTTATTTCTCTTCTTTATTGATTTTTTTTTTTTAAATTTTCCCTCAATTCAGCCCACAGTGCTGTATTTAAATGAACTCCAATTAAATATGTTATCAAATATTTGTTTTCATAAATGTTTAGTCATTTGCCTGGCGTAAGCTTATCTAGACAAAAAAATTTAAGTGTTAAAAGTAAAGTGTTTACAAAACTGTTACCACACTGTCTGAACACTTCTTCCAGCGCGGACGATAACATTAATTAAGTAGACTAGACATACGGTCATCAAAATATTTACTTTGACTCATTGCCTTTCCATATATTTTTAACCCTTTCGTTTCATTCAATTTCTATTTGCAGAAGATCTTTATGCTGAATTGGAAGAAATAGAAAGCTCATCCACAAAGCCCACTGTGAGCCAACGGTTAAAATAAAATGTTTATCGGGTTCCATGCTAATAACCATTAAAGATGCACCCATAAATCATGAAAATGGTTGTTTAGTGGTATGATATATCCAAAGGGTCTATCGAAAAATTCAACATGTCTAACGGAATATAGGTGGGTACATTGAATGTATTTTAAAAGAAATTAATAAAAAGAAGAAGCATAAGAAGTATTTAAATATTCTAATCATTAATAATATTTCTGTTGAATTGTTTTCTTTGTTTTCTTCCATAGAGATCATGACGGTCCCTTACGTTATAAATTGCCATTACGTAGTTGTAATACTATGCCTCAAGAGACGGTATGTTTAATTTTCTACACTTAATTTTCTACGTATTTTTTTTGTTTGTGTTTTTTTAAGTTAGTTTAGCTACTTGATTTTTTAATTAATGATTACTTTAAAAGCATTAAATAATCTTTAATTCCCTAAAAGAGTCATGATTTTCAAGTACTTTACAAAAAAATTGTTTATGACTGCTTAGATATCTCATGGAATTTTATCAGAAATGTCAGACGATTTAAGTATTGAAGATTATTAGTCTGTTATTATTGTTATTGTAACACCCCTTGCGGAAACAAATCTCAGTAGTACATTCATACATACATATGTACATATGTATGGTCATTACTACCATTCAGTCAGGATTACAACCTAGAACTCACACCACCTATGTTGTGTTTGTAAATTTTTTACATGAGTGGCTTGTCTTAAAGTTCAAAGTCGACTCTGAACGACAGATTTTTGAGAAACTTTTTCATGGCAATTTTATTTATCCTCAGAATTTTTGCCAGAAATCTGCTGTGAGCTCTGACCAGGGGTTTGAACCTGGGCGTCTAACGTCTAATAAGCCAACACCGTATCTACTAGATTACAGCGACTAGAATATTATCACCTAGTGCTTCTTTGATAACATGTGAGACTAAAGAAATGAAATCCCAAGTATTTTTGGTTACATTTTTTCGATCTTTACGGCCTTGCAAATGATGATAGTTTTCACTTCCTTGTCAGTGAAGCAGTTTCTTTATGCACCATACACGCTTGATCATGAAGTGGCTTTTAATTTTCCCACAAAATAGGGCCGTAACTTGTTTCTTCAATTTCATTGCTTTTCTATAATTGTTACGATCTAAGTCTCGGAATTAGACAGAAACTTTGCACAGAGTTTAATTAATTCGTTTATCTCTTACTCGGTAAACTGGACACTTAGGAGGTCTATCATTGTCCATCTTGAAATCTTTATTGGCCTGTATTGCAATTTTTCATCAGCAATTCCAAATATTAATGACTGAGTAAATTGTGTGTCATAAGAATAGAAATGTAACAACAGATGTCAGATAGGTGTCGTCCAGTAGCAAATTGTAGCACTAGTGAGTCAGTCTCTAGAAGGCATTTGTTAGACTCTACAAGACCGCTTTAAAAACCTGACTTTAGTGGATAACATTTCATATACCTTCAATACAAGCTATGCGTGCTTGAAGTAATGACCACTAAGGTGGGATTGAGAACAAACTCTACTCAAACCAAACCAAGAGAATAAATACAGGGACCACTTAGCTACTTATTCTATCCGTTAATCTCCTTGAAGACGTAGAGATTTTCATGTAAACCGGCTCTGGCATTTAGAAATGAGATTAAAAATTCAAGCATCTTTTTATAAGACCAGCACTTAGGGGATGATCCTACTAATGCAGTGCATTGTGTTAGAATTATGAAAATAGGTTATGGGAAAGAAGACAGAGGGAGTGGTGTTTGTGGGCATTAGATTTGAATTTTTTTTATATATTGTATGTAGCAGGAAAGACCTCTGCAGGTAAAAAGTTTTACATACGAATAGTCCGACTAAAGAATTAATTCTCTCTGTAATACAGTGTGCGATCCACTGGCCAATTAACCACAAACCGGTGTACTCTGCGAGAAAAACGGGTGCTACGTAAGAATAAACGATTTTCAGAAAGAAGTCGCTTTATTACGCTGGAGCAATATCCGTTGAATTAACAATAGACCAGTGCAATAAAAGCCACATCGCAAAGATGCTGCAATGAACCAATAGAGTTAGATACCCTAACGTCATTAGTGAGCACAATCGATCTCTCCTTTACGCGGTTGAAAAGCCTCAAAATAGTCTTTGAGGCACTGGCTCATACATGAGAGTTGTATTCCATTTTTGGGCGGATGTAAGTGATGTAAATAACAACGAGATCAAATGAAGTGAATTAATTCTTGCACGGAGGCACTTAAATGCTTTTTTCGACATTTGAAATGTGTGCAGGTTCCACCTAACATTCCACTGAATTTTCATACCCAGATCACATCACATCAAGAGCGTCTAACTCATTTAATATTTCATCTAAAATGTAAAACGAAAATGGCATGCTTGCCGCAGTTCTAATATTCAATAGGAGCGTTAAACCCCCTATCTTTATATCGAAGTGTGTTATGAAAGGCCACAGCAAATATTGACAATTCCGGCCAATTTTTTTTTTTTTATCAACCATTGTCTTGGCAGAATATGAGGAATCATTTTTTGCCCTGCACTTGTTAGCAATGAGGCACTTTGAATTGCTAGACATTTAACCGCTTTTGAAATCGAAATCGGCAAATTTAAGTGGCATTGAATAGGCAACACCCTAAGAAAACGATCGCTGAACTCTTAAAGTTAGAGATATGAAGGCAAATCCGTTGACACGCACACAGGGAGATGAGAAATATTACACTCAGCTGGTTTGAAGGCAAACAAATTGCTGATAAATAGACAAGCTTATATAAAGATGTCTACATATCATTTTGAAGAGTCCATAGACTGTTTACAGAGATAGAAATTTTTATTTCTATCCAGGCCAGCATACATATCAATTCCATTCTCTATTTTGTTTTGAGTCAATCTTAAATGAAGAAAATCATTCGAACAGATCGGTAGTCTAATTTTTTTCCTTTAGAGACTTTGCCTTTGATTGGGAGATTATACAAACCAAAAATCACCTGAAATAATAAAAAAAAAGTTCAAAGCCTTGAAACTTGCAAGACTATCTCTAATTTCCATTGCATTCAAGACAGAGTTTTACACTAAGCAACACAGTATTTTTAATTCTTGTAAAATAGAACAACTGGCCAGTCCTCTAGAGAATATAACAAGGTTTCCTACCATGTCTACCCTCATTGCATACGGGACTACGGAAACACAAATGATCTCTCCAAATGCTATCATATTTGTCTGTGAATTTTGTTCCGATATTTGTACGGCAATGCTGTAATATGTGAAAAACTTTAAGTACGTTTTAAAGTTGTGTCAGATAGCAAGCTTTTTATCTTCTAATTTTTCTTTAAATTTAAAATTACTTTTCCTAACAATTAATTTCTCTTTTCACCTGCTGGCAAAAAGGTCTAGCCACAGAAAAAAAAGTCTGTGTTCATAAAACCTTAGGTTTTTTTTATAAATCATAAAAGAAAAAAAAGCAGTACACCTCATGCATCATTTTATGGCAAATTTACATAAGCCAACCAAGCAACCATCGAAACAAATCTTTAAAATGTTTGAAAAATTTTTCTTGTTAGCGTATCTCAGCCGTAAGCCGCAGATCTAAGATGATAATAAAAATTGTTGACATCATGCAAGATTCAAATGACATACGTTTACTTTTGATTCAAATATAAATAAATTTATCTTTATAGACTAACATCAGGTACTTTCACTATCTTTATGGGATTTTTTCTATAAAAAAAAATCAAAAAAAAAAACAACAAATTTTTTTTAAAATTATAAAAAATAAAAAAAATATGTTGTTTTCTACACAGAATTATCTTTGAAATGTAGTTTATTGAAGTAAACCCACTTTCGCGTCTTAAACTATTTAATTATTTTTATAATAGTTTATGTATTATAGGTACATACATACATTAAACACATACATACATACATATGTAAATACATGCATACATACGTATATACGAGTATATAAACATATTTTTTTATTCTTCTTAAATTAAAATTCCTCAACATGATTTGCAATACTTGACAGCTTATGGCTGTCAAACTCTTCTTGCTGCTGGCATTTACGTGCTTAATTTTATTAATGTTCGTCAAGAAAAAAAGAAGCAAATTTTGTTAAAAGAATTTAGAATTAGCGGCGTCATTATGGAAAATATGCAGTTTGAAAGTAAACAAGAAATGGCCTCAAGAGAAAAGCCCGGTTAAGCAGTTTACGCAAGCAAATAATAAAAAAATTAAATGTTAAATCTTATAAATAACAATAAAATGAATTTATTTAACAGATAAAGATGTTAACTAAAACAATAACAAAAAAAAACACAAACACTTTTTTTTTTTTTTTTTGTTACCAATACGAAGGCTGAGGCACTTTTCCTTCTTTAAAAAAAATTTTATGAAAAACCATGGTGCTTTATGCATTACATTTGGATAATGTATTTTCCAACATGTTTCCAAACAATTTGCAATATTCTGTTGTGTTTTAAATTCTTTAATATTCCGTATGGCAAAAAAGGTTGTCATTAAACAAATGACTTAAGAAACGAACTTTTCTTTCAATTTATTTGGTGATTTCGGTATTCAAAATGAGTAGGTTTTTTTGTATGTACAAAACAAAACACGAGAAATTAAGATACAAACGTTATTTAGGCATTAACAATCTTGTTGTATGGCTTCCTGCAATGGCTTCATTGAATATAAATTTGGCAATGAAAAAAAGCGCAAATTTTGTTAAAAAAAATTTAAAGAGATTTGCTTAGAAGAACAAATGCCTAATTCACCGGCACGGCTTACTATGCTATTCTTCTTAGCAACCCAAATCTAACAAATTGCTGTACATTGATTGTATGTTAGAAAATATCACCACTTTGGTACGAATCTATAACTCATCTAGACTGCAAATTGCACCGTTACTGAAAGTAATCCTA
This sequence comes from Sarcophaga bullata, assembly GCA_005959815.1. Classification (NCBI taxonomy): domain Eukaryota; kingdom Metazoa; phylum Arthropoda; class Insecta; order Diptera; family Sarcophagidae; genus Sarcophaga; species Sarcophaga bullata. Next base: position 3,633 of record QOCX01004410.1, on the reverse strand, counting down.
GGAGATTAAATTTGATTAGCATACGTAAAGGATCTTTTTTATTCTTCCTTTACATCTTCTCTCCTGTCTGACTTACAGTACCGATTTCACAGACATAGATACACACATAATTGGTCATTACAACCCTTCCGTCACGATAACGACCGAACTGCTCACATCACTTTTATTGTGCAAGTTAATTTTAAAGTCGACTCTGAACGACAGATTTTTGTCTTTTTTTTAGATTTTTTTCATTGCATTTTTATTTACAGTCTCAGAATTTCTGTCAAAAATCTGCTGAGGTCGCCAAAGAAATATTATTTCAAAGTTAATTTTATTAAAGATGTCTGGCCTGGTTTTTGAACCGTGGCTTTCATTGCTTACAAGGCAACGGCGGTCATCCTTTACATTTCCTTAATAGTAGCTTCTGTATGACTTACATCATAGTTTTTACACTACAATCGAATATCCGTAATTTTGTCTCTCTGCAATGCAGTGTCATTCTTTCTGTAGCTTAAATAATCAACAGTAGATGCTCTCGTGTTCATTTCAGATCCACAAGGATACCTGCAGCTTTACGTTTCTAATAATAGCATGAGATACTTGTCTACCGAATTGTTCATTGCAACATTTTTGTCAGAATTACATCCTAGCATCACATACCACCCATATTTTGCTTGTTAATTCCCATGTGGCGGGGATTTAACAGCTCTCAAACCTTGACTCCGAAACGACAGATTTTTAAGAGATTTTCATGGCAACAACTCTCAAGTTTTTATCCTAAAACTGCTGAGTCGAGTACATAGAACAATCAAGGAGTGATAGTGGCGAAGAGAAAGGTATACTATCCCACAGTGAATTACTCGCATAATCCATGGCCAAGCTCACAAAATCTCCCAATCGAATCTACAGCGCAATCGACGAGATAGACACACAACAGCGGTACAGAGAGGATTGCACATAGCAATCACTAGTCTGTTAGTCTGGCCACTCCTTCTTAGCAACAAACCATGTGAGGTCAACTCCGAGACTCGAATCACCTGACAGGGAAACATAGATCGCGTTCTGTTTTATCATAGTTTAATTGGCTCACAGTATAAGCAATGCAGTTTCAATTTATGGAGGAATAGCAGCTCTGCGTTCCAGTTTCTAGCGCTAGAAACTGCTATAACATAGATCAGAGCGGTGAGAACGGATTAGCCTGCACCATCACTGATGGATAGAAACTTTCTACAAGATAGGAAAAAGGCTGGCTTAGTAAGGTAAACAAAAATGGGCTTTGACTAAGTCCAACGTCGGGACCCCCGCAGTCAAGTGGATGTGAGCTAACTACAGTGCAATAAGATTTGAGAGCTGAGACCTTAAACGGCTTTCTTTCCGAACAATGTAAAATCAAAGAACACTAGTTTAGGGTAGGAATCGCTTTTAAGCCCAAAATATAGATTCTGTGAAGGGCAGAACGAATCAAGAGAACACTTGCTTGGAACCTATGTAGTGTTAATGTGTCTCAGAAGAAAACATTTTGCTGCTTATCAAGTACTTGGCGGGTTGTTACTCGTAATGACAGTGAACAATAACCCTGAGGTTTTTCAGTTTTGTGTGTAGGATTAGGGCAGTCCAATGCATACATAATTGGTTATTACAGCCTTTCAGTAAGGGTTACAACCTAGCTTCCCACACCACTTAAGTTGTGTATGATAATATTAAACATGAGTGGTGGAACCTACCGTTTAATGTCGTCTCCGAACGACAGATTTGGTGCGAAACTTTTTCATGGCAATTTCTATTTACTCACAGAGTTTTTGCCAGAAATCTGTTGAGAGAAAGTCGCCAAAGAAATATTTTTTCATATTTCGTTTTGATGGAGAACCTTGGCCTCACGTCTAATAAGCCAACACACTACCTACTGGACTACAGCGACTTCATGACAGTCCAACAGCTCTTCAAATTATCAATCAATCCTTTTCAGCTATTATTTAAGTTATCAAATTTCTTTCATTGAACAAAAGATTTAAGAAACAAACCTCTTTTTTAATTACTTCAATTATAAGGCCCTTAAAACAAAAGATCTAAGTGGCATTCTTCTTAACGAAAACAAAAGACTTAAGAACAAAACATGGGTTTTTTTTAAAAAACCAAGTGTTGATTTTAACAAATTAAGTGTCCAAATATTTAGATTTTATTCAATAAGATAAAAGAAAAAAACAAAATAAAACGTTTCTAAATGCCACAATACCTTAAAAAAATTTAGGAAAGAAAGAAAAGATTCTCTTTAAAATGTGTATGGGGGTGTTATTTACAGTGTAGGTGTACATATAATGTAGTTGTTGTTGTTGTTATGGTTGTAATGAGTTTATTAACTGAAAGAAAGGCCTTCATGAATTTTTTTTTTGTATTTTTTTAAGTGACCATTTTGGTTATTTTCACGGTCATTTAAATTGTATTGAACAGGTGCATTGAATGCATGACTTAAAAAAAAATTGTAGAAAATTGCTGTTAACATGTGCATAACATGGTTTAGTTGGTGTACAAGCGTGTAAATGTAAAAAAAGTTTTTTTTTTGAAATATTATTTAATGACAAGCACATACACGTATAGGGTGGGCCATTTAAAAGTTTAAATTTAACAAAAATTGTTTGAAATTTATCAAAATTTTATCTTTTGTTGTGAAGTACAATTGTTCCCATTAGAAATGGAATAATATTTCATTGATGTGGCTGTCGCAGCCGGTCTCACAGTAACTCTTTCGATGCGAACCAATTTTTGTGCACTTTTTAGAGACCACGGGGTCTTATCTTGACAATAGCATTACGAATATTGGCCTTCAAATGCTCAATTGTCTCTGGTGTGTCGGCATAACACTTTTCTTTAACGACGCCCTTTAGAAAATAATCAAACAGCGTCAAATCGCATGTTCTTAGCGGCCAATTGATATCACCATTTCGGCTAATAAAACGGCCATCACAGGTTTGACGCAATAAATCGATTGTAGCATGAGATGTGTGGAAAGTTGCACCATTCCGTTGATACCAAAATTCGTTCACTTTAATAACATGAAGAGAAGGTAGAAAAAAACCAATTTCATGGTGCGATAGGTGTCTCCATTGACTGTAATGTTAAGCCGCCCTCATTTTCAAAGAAATATGGGCGAATGATGCCTCTGCTCCACAAGCCGCACTAAACAGTCACTCGTAATGGGTTCGTTGGCTTCTGTAAAATCATGTGTGGTTTTCTGAGCCTCAAATACGACAATTTTGCTTATTAACGTACCCAATAAGATGAAAGTGAGCTTCATCCGAAAAAAATTTTTTTGGCAAAAACGACATCATTGAGCGGTTTCTCGTTGGCCTAATAAATCCCAACGTTATTCAAGCGTAAATGGATTAATTATGTTTAGTGTGGATAATATGCTGAATTTTGTGACAGAAAAGAATGTCATAAGCATTGCCAAATTCGAAATAACCAATGATTCAAATTGAAACCGATTGATGGCCCACCCGCTATGAGTATATAAATTCAATAAAACATTATTAAAATTCTAAAATATATTTTGTTTTGTTTATTTTTCTAATTATATTGACTTTGATTGTTTGTTTTTTCTCTCTCTCTCTCTCTTAATTGCCTTAACTTTGACTTTGACCTTTCCATCATTAT
>QOCX01004409.1:0-14827 GCA_005959815.1 Sarcophaga bullata | reverse complement strand
TTAATTTAAATCTTGAGTGTGGCTACCGGAAAGACCATTCTATATAAATTAAACAAATTTGATTTCACAACTAAAATAAAAGATTTAAATGAATAGATTGACATCAAATTCACTAAAGCTATCAAACACACCAACACTGATCAATAATCCCTTATTCTACAGAAAATATCTTGGGGCCACTTTTGAAATATGACAGACATTGTTACAAAGCAAAAACAAAATATTTACCTTTAAGCAGTACACATTATTAATTTAAATATTTCTTCCAAAATTTTAGACCTACTGTCGTAAACCGTACCAAAAATCTAATGAATGATGAATGATCTAATGAATGATGATAGCGAAGAGCTGAGTAGACATGTTTCATTAGCCATCCTTACAGCGAAATACAATCCTCCAAACACATTAATGAAATCGATTCGATCTAAATAGCGTACTTTGCCATAGAGTAACGGATTATTAAACTTTGTGTGATTATAGAGAAAGTTGAAAATCGTCAGCAGTCAGATCCTATCCTCGAAACTTTAAAGTCGTTCATATAATTTGATTGCAATTTAAAGTTCTAGATTACATCCACGTGCTTAACAGGTTCTCCTATTTTCACAAAAATCAGAAAAAAATTACGATACATTGATTGCTCCTTCATCTGACATTTGAAAATATAAGATAATGTAGGTAGTATTAATTAAAAGATTCATCAACGTTGTTCACACACAAAGTTATGTTTGGTGAATCCTGCCTAAGGGTCTTTCAAAGAAGTGAATAATGAGCCACCTAACCTCAATTAGTGTCCTAGATAGACCAAGAGCATAATAAGCACTCGAATGATGACTCGTATACATATTTTATTTCTATCAGAATGCATAATCCTTGCTACCATTCAATCAGGATTACGACTTAGTTTCTCACACCACTTATGTTGTGTGCGTTAATTTTATACAAGAGCTTAAAGTCGACTCCAAACAACAGATTTTAAATAAACTTATCATGGCAACTTTATTTACTCCCAGAGATTTTGCAAGAAATCTGTGTAGATTTCCATTTACCGAATCCGGTATGTCATACCATGCAACTTGAATTAGTTTCACAATTTGTAGGACATTTTTTGTGATTGTTGTTTTTACTGAATTCACTATAATTCGATCTAAAGACGGTGGGGCCCAGTATAATACATTGATTATGTTATCTTTGAACCATTTCTTAGTGTACTTGACGGGATATTTATGGACATTATCCTGTAGGAACGTGCGCTGATATGGTATATTTTTATTCTACATACACAGTCCAGCATGAAATTTCGAAAGATTACAATATAATCCAAAGACAACAATATTAGCTCAACTCAAGACTTAGAAATTTCTTATAATAGCCGAAAAAATTTTTTTTTAAGTTTAAAACAAAAATGTGATGATTTTTGGTTTTTTTTCTTTTTCTGTGAAATAATAAAGGCAATGATGTAAGATTTTTACAGTGCGTGGATAGTATGACTTTCCGTCATTTCCGCACAAAATATGAAAATTGTGAAATTTTGATTTCAGTTATTCCCTACTAAAAAATAAAATTTGATTTTTTAATTTTTAAGGATCGTGTTTCTATTTAACATATAAATTTGAGGGCGTGGACGCTTACCGTACCGACGAAGTAAAAAAGTAAAAGAAACTAAGATCTGTTTTGTATTAATAAAAAAATATATGCGATGGTTTTACTTTGGTATATCGAAGTTTCTTTTTTTCTTGGGTGTATCGAATCCAAAAACACTGATTTTTGAAAACTTGATTTTTTTAGCATAATTTGAAAACAAAATTAAATTAAATTAAAAAAAATTGTGCGAAAAATGTAAACTCAATGCAACCTTTTCGTCATTACAATTTAGTCATTGCCAAGACCATTATTAAAATGTACCTGGTTTTTTACAAAAAAATTTTCGTTTTCAGACTTTTTTAACTGGTCGATACAGAGGCAAGTTTTTTTGTTGTCTGCAGTTGTAGTGTGTTGATATTGCCATTAACTTTGATGATAATAATGATGTCGATTACCCTGTTGTGCCGATCATAACAATAATAATGAGGTTTATAGCATTCATTTCTTTTTTTTGATCTTGACGAATTAGTTTTTCATTACTTTTAATTATTTAGTATTTCATAAATACATCATAGTCTTTATTTTAATTGTTTTGTTTTTAACATATTTTTAAAGTTTTTTTATGACTAACACTTATCTGTTGATAAATAAATTTCAATTTATTTTCCATATTTTTATTTTATTTTTCATATTTTTATATTTCAATGATGAATAAATTTCAATTATTTACTATTTTAATTATTTTGGAATTCAAATAATTTTTTTATTTTAATTTAAAAGGTATTTTCAGCAATTAAATTCGCAATATTCTGAACCACAAAATAATATAGCATTACATAACCCCAGGTGGGTTAGTAATTGTTACCACATTTTATTTTATATTTTAATTTATGAATTCTTGATACTTAAAAAACATCAAAAAACAAAAAGAAAAATACAATATTTTATTATATTCGGAGAATTCTACTTTCTCAGGTTACGATTTGTGGTTTTATTTTTGTATATCGTACAGTCTCCTCATGAGCGTTGATGGACCTTTCGGAATTAATTTTTGCAATTTTGTTAATATTTTCAGTCTGTTCCTGAAGAGCTTTTCACTATGGGCAATGTTTCTGTTCGGGCCAGGTTATGCGTGTCCTTAATAATTTTTGTTTTAATTCTTGTGTATTATCTTTTGAATATTATTTCCATATTGGCAAAATCGATTAAAGGTTACTTTCTATGATTACCATATCTGCTTTACGAGGTATACAATAGATTATGTAGCGATAAAAGACAAGAGTTTTATAGATTTTAGCTGTTTTGTTTTGTGTGTATTGTTTTTCCTATATTTTATTCTCTGTAGCAATGTTGTTCAACTGTTAAGTAGATGCAGGATAGTTTCTGTCATATCACCGCACCTGCTGCATTATTGTTAACTGGTGGGTCGCATACTATGTACATCCTGTAGTTTCTAGTATGTTCCAACCCAATACTGGTTCGCTAATATGAATCCTTTTGTCTCCACAAAGGTATTGTCATACATGACCCAGTTGTTAGTGGTTGCAATATTCACATAAGATGGTTTAGGTATTTTCCATGTAATGGTTTTGATTGCCGTGTGATTCTTTAGACTCATTTACATTCCATTGAATTGGAAGAGTTCTGAAGTTACGTTTATTCCCAAAGCTTGAAAAGCCTCACATACTGAATGAAATAATATTAGGCCCATTATTTTCTTGTTTCTTTCTATCGAAAACATTAATAACAACTCTTTACAGTAGCATTAGAAACTCGATAAAGCACTCGCTGTTATCTGTTTATCACCAAGCCTTGGGTTGTAACAGCACTTCACGTTCTTATCTCACAAACAGAAAAGTCCTAGCACTTTAAGGAATTTAAGTACTGACTACATTTCTTGACAGTGAGGACATTTATCCTGACTGGATTTTTGCTGTTCTAGATAATCCTAAAATTAATTTCAAATTACTTAGGTTTACTAAGTTGCTTCTTAAATTTCAACTGATTATTCCCTTTATTTGAGGTACAAGCGCCGGAGGAGGGTCAATTGGAACATTAAATTCAACTCCGTTTATTAGTTCGGCTTGATATTACACGAAAAATATATGTGACCACTGACACTATCCGACAAATTCAATTTTTTCTTGAATCTTGTCTCTTGGTACAGAGATTTTCGACTTAGTATTGCTCCTCGCAAAATAGGCAGGTTTTTTTTCATTGGAAGGTCGAAAGTATTAGAATTTATAGAACAAATATGACCAGATTTGTTTTCAATTTCAAGACTTGGCCTTAAGTTAAGCAGGAATAATAACCTGAGTGAAAGCTTGTGCAGATTACTGCAATTAATGCAGAATGGCGCGTTCGTCCCAGTTCACTGCATCTATTTGACAGTTATCGGGCATAGTCTTTTTCATAAAAATTGGGGTGAGATATTTTTTGTCAAATTAAAGAGATCCGCTGCGATACAGAATACGATGAACGATAGACATAAACACAGACGGTTTGAACTAGAAAATTAAATAGATTGTGAAATTTTGTTTAAGAAGCTTAAGCTTAAAATATCTATATCTGCAGCGAAATTTTCCATGATTAGATGATCTGTTTTGCTACCGGCATTCCGGTCTTCTCTGACAGATAAGTGCCAAGATTGATAATTTGCTTTAGGGCATAGCACCATATACAATAGTATATCAACCAACTACTATGTGTTTTCAAATGAGCTTTGAATTTGTTTAATTTAAATTCATAAAAAATAAAGAACTCTGATTTGAACTCATTCTAATATCTTACCATTACGGATATATATTAATTATAAATGTGTTTTCTTTAACTAATTATCTTTTGTATCGTTAATCGTATCTTTTGTACGTTAATGTATCACCTAACTACTGGATAACTTGTTAAACTTATTGCGTTTAATTAATTACTTAATTTAGATTTATTTGCATGGAAATTCTAAACTCCTAAGAAGCACCTTATATCTAATCTCAAGATCAAGAATTAATTTCAGTTATAAATTTCAATTTCAATAAATTTAAAACCTGATTTGGCTTTTAAGAATATGTTCAATGTAACCTTTTTCTAATGAACTAAAAATAGAATTATTCACTGATTACAAACCTTTTACAGTACAACAAACAATAAATTAACATAATAGATGATATATAATTGATTTGTTAAGATTTATCATGTAAAAACACGTTTGAAATAATTGGGAAAACACAATCGTACATTTATTTATTTATTTGTACATTCATTTATTTCATATTTTAAACTTTTAAACACTTTCATTTCAACTATTATCCAGTATGAATATAATAACATTGTATGTGCATGTACTTTAAAAGTAAATACATAATTATTTGCTCATATTGCAATGCCATACCATACTATACAATGTACAATACACACATACATACATATATAATGCATATGTATGTATGTACATGCCAATAACAAAAGAAATGCATATGAAATACAATATAAAAATCAACAATTTGAAATTTTGAATTGCAAATAAATAATAATGTTATGTTAATTCGTTTTCGCATTTTCTTTTTTTTTTTTGTTTTTGTTGCTGTTGGTTGCCAATTGTATAAAAACTGTTTTTTCGTGTATGTTACTTAAGTCTTTTGATTTGAACAAACAATGTGACAACCGACTAAACACACACAATCATATCCACATATTNTGTATGTTACTTAAGTCTTTTGATTTGAACAAACAATGTGACAACCGACTAAACACACACAATCATACCCACATATTTATTTATACACATTATGATGAGACTATCAATGCATTTCAATTTATGCCGACCCATAGACGGACAGTCCAACCGAAAAGTAGCTCCCAGCAACATATCAACATAACACAATCGTTTAATTTCAATATTTACTGCAGTTTGCTTGTTTGTTTTTTATTATTTTTTTCTTTATTAAATCATTAAAAGAGAGAAATAGTGACATATCGAGAGAAAATACTTCTTCCAATTGTTTAAATTAATTTTTCTAACATTTTATTAAACACTTGTTAATAGCCTGTCCTAAGGTACAACAACTACAACTTGTTTAACTTTTAAAAGCAGTTCAATTAACATGCATGTCCGTCTATGCTAAGACCACTTAAAGGTGTTAACGATCTTTTTTTCTTTTCTTTTATTGTTGAACATTTTCTTAAGGTATTATTTGGCATATACAATATGTACATACATATTAGTACATATTAGTTATTAATTTTAATGTTTATTGTTTTATTTTTCTCCAAAAACTATAAATCATTTACATTCACATTTGCATTACACAGTCCCATTTCTCTTTTGTGTTTCTTGTATTACATAAATATTATTTCTATACATTCAATTTCAAATATTGGCTGTTGTTCAATAATAATAATAACAAACTTTTAAATATATATACATATATGTGTATATAGATAGATGGATATATTTATATAAAGTTTATTTACGCACGATTTCAAAATCTTTTATTTCATTTACACTTTCCAAAAATTTATATGTTTTGTTTTTGTTTTTGTTTTTATTTCTTCTTTCTTTTAAATCTTACTTAATTTCTTTTAACATTTTATGAAATTTTATGTAGGATCACAAAAAAAAACAACAACTATTTTATAACAATATAAATACCGTAACCCAATCCAATCAAACACTACCAACCTTCTCAATAATCAAAACAAAACTAAGAGTTATTTTTCAACTGCCATTCGCTTCGAATCAATAACATAACGATTTAAGTAAGCTTCGTTTAATCTTCTCTCATTCTTCAGATTTTTTTAAAATATTCACACTTCTCTCCTCAATCTCTCCCTCTCTTTCTTTCTTCCGTGTTTTGTTTTATGATATATTCGCAACCGCAGTATTGTAGAAAACAACGGAATGTCCCAACCAATTTGTGACGTACAAATAGCCTCTCAAACTATTAAACGTTATAGCGGGTATGACATCACTCATGCACTCTCAATGAATTAATTAAAAATAATCAGTCATACGAAGTTATATTGATTATTTATCAATTTATTTAAGCTCGGTTTGTGATTAATACAAATCATGGTAATTTAATTAGAAATATTTTTCTTTTTTTTTTTTTTGGAATTGAAATTAATTTTATTAATTATTATTTTTACTAGTTCTGTGAAGAACAATGGATTAAGGTAAAATACGTGGGAATTTTGACGAGATATAACAACTACATACATATCTCTGATTGAAACTTGAAAATTAAAGTATCGAGTAGTTACATCACTAACTTTAAACTTTTACAATTCGTGCTAAGAATACCAAACAGGCTCTATTTGAATTTCATAATAAGATGATCGATTAATATTTGTTTGCCTTTTGAAATTACGAATTCCGTCCTCTCGTATACACTTTAGGATAAAAACTGGAATTTACATACAGAAATCTTTCCAATCCAATTTCAATTTTCCATTTACACGTGCTATATTTGAGGGATTCAGTTGTTTAGAGAATCTAATTTTTCATCTACAAAGCTTTGTAGAAACACCGTATAATACGCTACATTGTGATTAAAAATCCTTATAAAATAAATTCAATTATTTAGTTTCGAAAAATGACTGCGAAATTGCAAAATGTTAAGGGATAATGGATTTGGGTCAAATATTAACTTGTTCAATTATTCCTCTGAAAATTTTCCGATATCATCTTATAAACCCTCGATATTTTTATAATTTGATTATTAGAAATGTATTAAAAACCTTTTGAACATTTTAGGTTTGACCAGACTTCTATTACAAATTCTTATTCGAAAGCCATAAATTAAATGCAATATTTGTTTATTTGTATTGGCATTACAAGCTCTTCACTTATATATGTATTTATACTAACGAAATATTATATTAGACGCTCCTATAAAAATTTTACTACCAAACGTATTTCCTTTTTCTACCATTGTGAAATCAATTAAAAAATTGGAGTAAACATATATACATTGTTTCTTTAATTTATAGCTTATGTCATCTATTAATTTAAATGCCATTTAGCTAGGTTTGACGTTCAGAACAAGTTCACTGTATAGAATTGACAAGGAATCATGGCTATCTATCTGTAAACAAACTCTTAATTCGATCTTAATTTGACAATTTGACAGCCTGAAGAAGGGCTAATAATATTCAAGCGACTAATTTTGATCAATAGGGACGAAATTGTGTTTCATTCCAATAACACTAAGCCACAGTGAACAACAAAAGTCTTAGTACGCTAATACATTTTAGCAATTTCATGAATTTGTAGCAAAAGTTCACATAAGTAATTAAAGTTTTTATACTTATTATATTAATTTGTTTTATAATAAAACAAAAATAAATTAATATTAGAAGTATAAAAACTTTAAATATTTATACGAACTTTGCTGTAAATTCATGAAACTGCTAAAATGTATTGCCATTCTCAGACTTTTGCTGTCAACTGTATATAATTAGGTCATTTGTATGTTAAATATTCATGTTTTTTTTAGCCATATTTGTTTAACTTTTTTATTAGTTAAAAATTTGTTTATTCCAATACACACATTTATGGTTATAAAAAACAATAACAATTCAATTAAGAAATTAATTTAATTCATCAATAATTAATTCGGTTTTCATTATTTAATAAAAATAATATCTTGTTAAAAAAATTTTATAATTTGTGTGATAATATACTTGCATAATAAATTTACTTAAACAATGCGCGCTGAATACTTACCGGAATTCGATTCCATTCTTCTCGAGGCCTACATGTTGTATTTCTGGATGTGTCGAACTAACTCATTCCACAAATTGTCAAAGGAATTCACATTTTAAGATTGGATACATCGTTGAAGACAGAATGCATTTCAAGCCAAGATAATTGACTAACACGTTCTATCTGAAGTCTTAAACGACTTCCTCAAAAAATTATAGTCATACACCATCCAAAGGACCATAAGAAGGTTTCCACGTTGTAAGAAGGTAACACATTGTAAGTCGTTAATTAATTTTTACAAACCAATGGCTCTATAGGCCGAAAAGTTAATGAACGTAGTCATTTTGTGGACGAGGTCCCGCTTGTCATGTATGAAATGAATACGCACAATATAAGTGATGTGAAAAGATAGGTAGTAATCCTGACTGAAGAATTGTAATGACATTAATCGCTAAAGGTAGTACGACGTTGTGCGTAAATCAAGCGTACTCACTATCTATCTAAAATGATTTTTGTTTTCTATCACATGTGTGTTCACATCTGTGTGTTCACATCTGTGTGAGCAGTGAAAAAACACTATGAATGAGTGATCGTAAATAGACTTTTTATTGTTTGTAATAAAAAAATATATAAAAAAACACGCATCCAATGTCCAATGCGTCTGAGATTTATGAGCAAGCGATTGCTATTAGCAGTCAACAATAAGGTTTAAAAGCCCTTCGAAAGCCTTCTTCTATTTGATTAAATTAAATTAAGTTGTATTTTAACTTACAATATAATTTCCATAATTTACGTGGGATTTATTTATTTACCACGCTTTGCTACCTGCCAATGGCCTAAATATGTACAAAAGCACAATAAATCTCAAATTAAATAAATTATTTTTGAAAATTATTTTATTGTCTTCGTGTTTCTGTTTATGTTTCATGTTTTTGTTTTCTTTTTTTTTACCTTATGTTTTTACGATATTATTGTGAAAAAAGTTTTAGTTTTCTTCTTTATTTTATAGATATTTTAATTAGAAATTATAATTTATAGCCAGGTACAGTACCTAACTGAAGCTAAATGTACTAAACATGTTAAAGACATAGTACAATACATCAATGGATTGTAAATGAAGTTATTACATCATTACAGAGAGCAATATTTGAATTCAGAATTTAAAAAACAAATTGATTGAAATGGGACCAAGGTCACTTTACACGATTTTTTTTCTTTTGAATTAATATTTAATTCAAAGGAGCTTAAATGCAAATCAAGTAATTACAATTTTATTTAATAAATTATAAGTTTTGTTTTAATTAAAATAATTGTAATGATCGTTGTTTTCATCAAAACACAGCGGATTGTGTTCATTAGTACAGACAGTTGGATTAGAATAAAGCAAATTTGTTATAGAACGGTTGTGGCTATTCGACCACGAACACATGATACGCGACAGTTTTATTTTGTTTTATTTAAATATATGCGATTTTCAACAAGAAGTTCTTTTTACTTTTGTCAAATATTTTCCTTTGAAGTAATGGAAAAAGTACACACAAACCACTCTTCATACTCTCCACTTTACGCTACTGTCATTATTAATGATCACTTACATACATAATTGGCAACTACAATCCTTCAGTCATGATTACGGCCTAGCTTCTCACACCACTTATGTTGTGTGTGTTAATTTTTTACATGAGTGGCGGGACCCACAGTCTAAAGTCAACTCTGAATGACAGATTTTTTAAGAAACTTTCCATGGCAATTTTATTTACTCTAAGAGAGGAGGTCACTGAAGAACTATTTATTGGAATTTTGTTTTGTTGGAGATGTATGTTCGGAATATTTGAGCCTACCTACCTCACATCTAATAAACCTACCTACTAGACTACGGTGACGACAGCATATAAGTGGTGTAAATTAAAAGGAGACGAAATGAAATGAAGTGTCTTGCATCATCTTAAGAAATCAATATGCCTTTTCATATAAAAAAAAACGAAACGGATAGCAGTACAACGCTAAGGAAATTGGAAAAATAAGAAGAAAATGAATAGTGAGAAAAATACTATCGAAATCTAGATATCTAGAGAGAAGTAATTTTGCATGAATCTTACTAACTTGCTATTTAAGACAAAGAATAGATTCGCATTGCTTTGTTATTTAACGAATCTTGTTATATTTGTAATATGTTATGTTATATTTACACTCCATTTGAAATCTAGTTCCTACGTAACTCCAATGAAAATGTAATTGATTTTGTCTACTTTTCCATAGAAAAGTATGGTCGCAATCGAGTAGTTGCATCACTAACTTTGATTTTTTACAATTCGTGCTAAGAATACCAAATAGACTCTATTTGAATTTCATAAGATGATCGATTGTTTGCCTTTTGAAATTACGAATTCTACCCTCTCGTAATTGCACTTTAGGATAAAAACTGGAAATTACATACAGAAATCTTTCTCCAATTTCAATTTTCAATTCACACGCGGTATTATTGGGGGATTCAGTTGTTTAGAGAACCGTATTATACGCTACATTGTGATTAAAAATTCTTATAAAATAAATTCAATTATTTAGCTTCGAAAGTGACTGCGAAATTCCAAAATGTTAAGAGATAATGGATTTGGGTCAAATATTAACTTGTTCAATTTTTCCTCTGAAAATTCTCCGATATCATCTTTGGCTGTCACTCAGTCAAATAGTTATAATACATGCTCGAGTTATAATACATGCTGATGTCTCATCGTGCTGCTATAACAACCTTGGTTTAGAGTATTTGATTTTTATCCGTGTGTGAAATTGAGACGCTGCCTCATGACTGTAAAAAGCATGCCATAACGTTGTATTAGTTTTTGAAATCAGATTATACAGTAAGATTTTAGATCCCAGTGGGTTTCTACCCACTAGTTAATATTCAGTTCACACAATAGACGCAACACAGCAAGCATAGAAGCTTTGCAGTTGCAGCCAAAGGTAAGCTGTATGCGTTTTAAATATAAAAGACAGCAGCGCATATAATAACCAAAACATATAAAAGATAAACAGCTCAATATTCCCTTATCATTAGTGCCACCAAGTAGTATTTGCGCGTTATATTAAATATATCGCGTTTTTAAAACCTCTATTTCATGCATATTATTGTATTGACAGCACTAATTGTTGCTTTAAAAATTGAAATTAGCTTAAATGCAAGGCAACAGTATCGTTACTCATAGCCGCGTTGCCTTCTTAAATAATCATTACCATATATCCACACATGTATTCTATTTTTGAGACATTGCTGCTTTGCTGCATTGCGTCTATTGGGTTTATAGCTGTATTGATAAGCTTTATGTTCTCATTTTTCTTTTATCCAAACACAATATATGAATAAATCATTGTAAAAACAGTTATTCTTATTATTCTTATTCTTATTTTCTCCAACACTGTATACAGTGTTGCAGATGATGTATTACGATAAATAAATATGAATTTATTAAACAAACAATATTTTTCAATTTTTACTGATAAATTCTCGTCTTTATTATTGGCTCCTATTTGCATTGAATATTAAATTTACACACGTAATGTAATTTTAAAATTTTATATCTTTATTGTGGTAATAAATTTATAAATAAATTTCCTTTATTGTTATATAACTTTTACAAATAAATATACTTTTTTTGTTTTTTTTTTATTTAACTAATAATTATAATTAAATAAAAATATAAAATAAAAATAACAAATAGTTAATTTGAATCTATCTAAAGGATTAGTAAGTTTATTTATAACGTATGTATGTATGCGTGTAACTTTGTATGTATATTTCAACAAAACGATTTAGAAAAATAAATATATTAAAATTGTATTCATACTGATAAGCTATGAATAAATATGTATGTATGTAATATGTAATCTATTATTAAAGAATTGCTTACATTAACAACTTGATTGATTTTAAATTGTTCTTCTCTAGTCAGCTTAAAAATGAATTAATTTTAATAAAATTAATATTTATTATTGCTTCAGTTTTCAGTACATTCACTTTTTAATTTCAAATGATATTTATTTATTTAATATTTTTAATTGGCAATTAATTATAACAATAATAATTATACAATGCAATAACAATTATGTATTAAATATACAAAGCTTTACCCGAAACTGTTCTGTATTTTGGTTTAAGAAAAATTCATAATAAGTTAAGAAATGATTTTTTTAAAATGTTAAAACAAAAGGTTATCGAGGATTTTGTGATGAGTGATTAGAAGAATCCCGATTTAATTAAGTAAGAATCCTACACAAGAATTGGCTTAACTTTTGAAGAGATGTAATTGAAGGATAAATACACAAAAGCTAAGAGTCGACTCATATTGAATAGAGGATACAGATGTCACAACTGTCGGTTTAGAATTAGAGCACTACAGGTAGGTTCCCAGAATATACATAGTGAATCCACAACAGAGTTTATTGCAACTTCATAAGTAAAAAAACATAAAAGCAACACAATTCCATGGATTGTGACAAAATGATTACAAACGAATATCAACCTAGAGAATGATATGCATGTGTGTCGTGAAGGTATAAAAAAAACCGACAATAAATATTTTCAATAGAAGGCAGCCACTTCAAACTGGACAAAAACAAGAGCAGTGTAGTCTACATTTAATCAGAACGTTACTAAATGTATCAGAAGGTCGCATAAAGTAATTCAATAAGCTGGAAAGAAGAGCCGGTAATGAAATTTGAAAGTCCTCCATGTATTTAGAACTTAAACTAAATTAATTAAATTAATTGTATAAACAAAAATATGTGGTAGTACTACTTAACGTATTTAACATATGAAAAAGACAATAACTTGTCCCAGTTGTCTAAGGGCAACAATTCGAATTTATGCGTTCACTTCTTACTAAGTCGAAAAATGAGGTATTTGATCTAAAATCTAATAACCGCAACTGATATAGCAAACTAAAGCTATTTAAGGATTAAGATTGTAAATGTTAATCCAAGTAGCCAAAGACATAAAAAGTCCTATAAAAGCAATGTTCATGATTCTACATTTAGGTGTTACTTTCATTGACGGCCAGTGCCAATAAATCTTGGTGTACCATATTTAAGTAGAAAATTTTAATAGGAACTAATGACATGTTCTCTGTAAATGACTTCTCGAACAAAAAAAGACATTAATCGTAACAAAAAAAAAAACCAGACATGTCCATTTAAAAAATTAAATAAAATTTATCTAAACAATGTTTACAAAAACGAAAACAGTGCTATGTCTAAGGTTAATTAAATTTTTCTGCAAAAAGAAAAAAGTCCTTACCTAGTCTCCTATCTAGGTTGTTCCATTTATTTGTATTCCTGTAAACGATTTACGGGACTTGCCTGGTTTTCTTAACCA
Organism: Sarcophaga bullata; assembly: GCA_005959815.1. Lineage (NCBI taxonomy): Eukaryota > Metazoa > Arthropoda > Insecta > Diptera > Sarcophagidae > Sarcophaga > Sarcophaga bullata. The sequence continues at coordinate 1,178 of QOCX01004409.1, read as the reverse complement.
GCTTCTCTCATACTTCATGGCATATGGATTTGGGATTATGTACACTGATAGCTTGATTTCTAGATTTCTTCGATACTGTTAAAATTATTTTAGCAATCTTTTCCATATTGATGCAGTGGCGAGAATTCTGTAGCATTCAAATTTTATAGCACTCAACCTTAATTTTTTGTAATTAAAGTAATGACCATTTAATTCATCAGATATACGCATGTCTGTTCAGATTTCAGATATCAGCATAGTTTGGTTTTATTTGCGTGTCTATTTTTGTAGTCTTTGCAGCTTTTAGCATCAGCGAACGTGTTAAGCTATTCCCACTCCTGCATTACATGGATGGATTTAAAAGTCATTATTCAAGAGGTAACTTGAATACATGCGCTGGTTATTTACAAAAATAATTGATCAATGGTGCTATGGAAAAGCAATTGCTGCATACAGAGTGGACATTGCAGCGTGCATTTATGGGAGCTACGAAAGATAGGAAAATATAATGTTGTGTCCGTGAATGACACATGAGTGAAGACAATTAAGTCTGGGAAACATGGGAAAAAAACTTTCTGTTGAATATAACAGAACCCAGAAAAGTAAAAGAAAAATTTGAAAATTTATAAATGACAGTGCGAGAACAAATATCCCTCTGAAAGAACTAACAATATAGGTAGTATAATATATTGCTAACGCTATAACGTAAGATTCAAATCGTATGGTATATTTGTAAAGGTAGTAACCATAAAAAATGTGGAGGAAGGGTATTATAGTAAAAATTTCCAATGGAAAATATTACGACTTCGAACACTGCCAAAACGAACGTAAGAACTGCGAACGTAATGCATGAGATTTGCTATTTGCGGCAAACATAGGCATGACTTTTCTTTCTTACTTACCACATATTAATTACACAAATGTGGCACACAAAATGATATGATTTCTGTGAAAGTTAATTACTACGACTTCCCAAGTATTATTACCCGAGTATCTGATTCCAATAGTCTATACGGAATAGAAACCATTTTGATGATTAAAATTTATTTGGACTCTATGAATCTAAATTTGGCAGATCAGACAAACACAACTGTCTTCCATAACCAATTGATATTGCAATAGCATAAAATATATATTTTTATAAAATAAATATTTTTTAATACCTCAATATTTTTCAATTCAATCAAAATACGAAACAG
>QOCX01004408.1:0-14830 GCA_005959815.1 Sarcophaga bullata | reverse complement strand
GGACTATCGTAATTATTAAACATAAACGGCTGCAGAACTTCCAAGGTTTGAAATATTTTACGTTGTATGGCTAATAATACCGGCTTACGACCACTAAGCATTAATATCAAGTCCACAAATAAGGCTGGTAAAATATGCATAAAGAAGACCTAAAATGTTATGAAAATCGTATCAAACTGATATTAACTTCCAACGAGATATAATCTTCTTACCAAAAACATATAAACAAACCGATTAGAGGTACAATACAAACCAGGCACAAACAGATTCTTTTCATAGGCGCATTTTTCCCACAGGCTAAAGTCACGCATTAAATTAATATAATCCTTTAGCTTAAAATTAAAACAAGTGCCATTAGAAGTTATATAAACTGGGGCCTCGTTAGGCTTTGTCTCTTCATAGATTTGTGATGCTTTCAAGGCAAAATACAGCATATTTTTAACGGCAATATCTTGTGGTGTAATATCAAGACGAGTATTCTCGTCCACATATATTGTTTTCAATAGCCCTGCACCAGTAATGGCATACAGACCCATGACACCCATAAGCGAAGGTGAAAAACCTGGTTCCGGTTGTTCCAAAGCAAAGAAAACTGAAAATAAATTGAATTTTTTTTTTGATATTTTATTGCTATGCCTTTGCGCATATTCCAGCTGGACTTACCTATTGAGGGCCTATATATACAAACCGGCAACTTGTGTCTGTAGTCGTTAACCAATGACTCGGCCAAGTTTTTGGTGAAAGTGTATGTATTAGGGAAGCCTATAATCAATCTAAAATTTCATGTTTAAAAAGCCTTCTCCGAAAAAAAAAGTTTTGTTTTCTTCCTTTGCTACTCACTTCTTTGTTATGACATTCAATTGCTCTTCACTGATATCATCTCTATCCAATAGATTCAAACAGAATTTCCAATCCATAGGCGCTGAATACACTTTCGGTTCAATATACTCCAAATATGGATTACTGAAGAACGTCGAAACATGCATGAAAACCTTAAGTTTTTGTAGAGTCTCAGCAAATTTCAAAGCTTCCAAGGTGCCACCAACATTTAGCTTTAGGGCTTGGTGAATGGGTTCATCGAAACGTACAGTGGCCGCACAGTGGAATACTATGGAAACATTTTCTAATAATTTTCTTGATTCTTCTGTAATACCCAACAAGGGCTGTTTGACATCGCCAGCTATGGCTATGAGTTTTTATCCAATTCGTAAGGTTTTATTTGCTTCAGTTGTCGGAATATCTGAAAAATGATAGGAAATAGTGAATATTCACCAAAAAGAACATGGCGGGTTTAAGATTTTACGGCTAAACACTGGGAGCTTTCTAAAAGATAGGCAAACCAATGCGAATTTCTTTTAACTAGTTTAGTCAGGCCTAAATTAAAGGCTCCTCACATATCGGAAACAATAAAAATGGTGGGCCTGAACCTATCATTGGAAACTATATTCACGAGTTTGAAATCTAACCTCAAAAGACACAAGGATACAGTCCATAGCCTAAAATAATTTTAACTCTACTAGAGTGATCACTTACGGGCCTACAAACTTACCATGGCCGAAGAAGAGATTTCGACAAAACTTAGGTCTTCTTAGTGCAAGAGCCCTAAGGCCAAGAACGTTTAATATAAGTTGACGCGCAATTAAGGTCGATTAAATGAATACCTTCTTAAGAGAACATTCGATTTGAGAATTCCAACTAAGAACTGCTGGACAAAAGATTGGCAGGTTCCTGGTGGTATCCTTGATGATTATACCAAAGTCTCATTGATAAGTGCCAGGGAGAGTATCATTTCCAAACAAAGCTCATGGCAATTTTGAGAGCCGCACAATGATTGTTGAGTAGCAGGATTTTCGCTGAAAATCTGTTGATTTAGTTGGACAGCCAGACTGCGATTAAGTTCTTAACAAACGTAGTTTCAACGTCCGTTTTTATCCAAGAATGCCGAAGATTTCTCCTTAACAAAGGTAGTTTCAACGTCCGTTTTTGTCCAAGAATGAAGAGGATTTCTCAGGAATATTTCGGGACATTAGAATTTCGATAGAAATTGTATTGCTGATTAGCTGGCCAGGGCCAGTAGAAAGATCGTAATCGTCGACATGCCTCAGTTAATTTGAATATTGTCCACTTGCTTTACATGGAAACTCAATCTCGTTGAAGGCAGGAGGATACGTGCTATATTTCTAAACTTTGGACAAGAACAGGGTTGACGTACTTCTGTTTTTAAGTCGCTTGGCCACATATACAATGACGATTTTTACGGGTCATTGTCCTTTTGGTAGGCTTGCCGAAAGACTTGGCATTTCAACAAATAATTTCTGAAGGTGGTGTGGAGGGAAGGAACTGTCTTTTAGTTCATATGTCAGTGCCCTGCTCCGAGCCCAACTCTCAAGAGTTGGAGATTTTCAACCTCCCCCTGTCTGACATCTATGACCGAGCGCTCTAATATATTCAAAAGCAGGACTCGAGTTTGCTCTAAGGAATGTCTGATCCCAGGATAAAATTGATTGTGGTATCACAATGACCCTAAAAGCTGGCACATTTAAGGGCATAACTAATCTAGCAACAATAAAATTTTAGTTGCCTAGTAACTCACCATTTCCTCTTTAACTTTCGCCAAACGTTCCTCAATCGATAGAGATCTTTTGGGTCGCAATAGCAAGTATATTCTGCGTACATTGCACGAACGTAAAAGTTGTTCAATTAAAGCTGTACCCACAATGCCTGCAAATAAATCGGGTAATCAATTATAATTCCAAAAAAAATAGTTTCAAGTAGACTAACTCACCAGAGCCGCCGGTAATAAAAATCTCTTGGTCTTCATAGAATTCCGGTATCATTTTATAATGCGTGTATCACCTACAAAATCCGAATTTGAACTGAAGTTTTTTATAGTTTTTACTGATTGGAGTTGATTTTAGAATATAATACACGATTAATGTATGCAAAAAGTCTAAATTGGAAATTAATGCTGAAACCCTGAAACTAAATTTTGTTTTCATTATTATGAGAGTGAAGTCCAGTATTTTGATGATTGAAAAAAAACTGCCAAAAGTTTTGAGGAAATCAACAAAATTGGCACACACGTGATACTTATGAAGTAAGATTTGGATTTTTTTTTCTCTTTATTTAATTCAATAATTAGGAGAGACCATAATGAAAAGAGAGTTTTAAGCACAATATTCAGCAATTGCTGAAATCTCTTTTAAAATAAAAACATAAAGAGTGTGTAGAAACTGAATTAGTCATGCATTCAAAAGACAATTTACTCTTCACCTCGTGAAATATTTTGAAAAATCAGTTCTTGTATGAAAGCGATTAATCGATAAAATCAGTAATTAATCGATAAATTTTGAGTAGAATGTTGTGCAACAATTGTAGTCAATTAAACACCAAAGTTATCTAAACATAGGCACTCACTGTTATCTTCATAAGTCACCATATATACATACATACACACATACGTATTGGCCTTTAGTCAAAACTACGGCCTAGCTTCTCACACCACTAAAGCTGTGTGTGTTAATATTATAAATGAACAACAGGTTTTGGGTAAACTTTTTCATGGAAATTTTATTTACTCTCACAGTTTTTGCCTGAAATCTGTTGAGGGGAAGTTGCCGACGAAATATTTTTTTCCGATTTCGTGGTTTGAACCAGGACCTCACGTCTAATAAAAACCAACACCCTAACTACTAGACAACGGCAACTTCATTTTTAAAAACTAGTAGGCTTAGAGGAATATAATTGGATTTCAATATCTGCTGAATGGACCATTCAATAGAATGTGTCGTAATATCACTCAATATTGTCTCACAAACTGTTGAAAACAGCGTGATATGTCACCTGGAATATTAACAGTAATGAACTAAATGTTCTACTGATTTAGAAACAAACCTAAACTATAACAGGAATATGGATAATGACATGGAAAGTGAATGATAATTTTAACCTCCTGCACATCATTACTGGCCCTTTTAAAGTCAGGATTCGGAAGGACCAACCTCTACATAATAACATACATAATTATCAGTCCGGATTGCGGCCTAGCTTCTCACATAACTTATGTTGTGTGTGTTACTTTTTATATGTGAATGGCGGGACCTACAGTTTAAAGTCTATTCCGAACCATGGATTTTTGAGAAACTTTTCATGGCAATTGTATTTAGTCTCAGAGTTTTTGCCAAAAATCTTTTGAGAGGAAGTTCGTCGAGGAAATATTTTTTTCATATTTCGTTTTTGATGCTTGAGCGGGGATTCAAACTCTGGCTTTTCGTCTAATAAGCCAACACACTACCTACTAGACTACTACGACTACAGACGGAAGGACCAATGTTCTCGCAAATTCATAGAGAAGGAAATAACCAGTAATCATTCGAACTACCACACGCATGTATTCTAATCAAAACAAATGATCGCTTATTGTGTTATAGTATGAGCGGGTCCCTTCGCCCGTCCAGCCTATGCTAACCCTAATACTGTACAATCCATATAAGTTTTAAGTAAGCAAGAAGAGACATCGAGCATATGATGAATGACATCTTTATGCTGGGTTTACATAGCCTTTTAGCAACCCTGGTTTTCCTTACTTGCCACAATTTGAATGGCTCGTCATCTAGATAATGGCTAAGCGGCATCTGCTAATCAGACAAATTAAGCTAAGCAAGTAAATTACCCATTAGTGGTGAAAACCTACAATTTAGCATCGGCTCTGAACGTAAGCAATTTCCTAGCAATTAGCCCTTCACAGGGATAAGAAATTTCTTTAGGATTAATGTACAAGCATTATTTATTCGTTTTAATATTAATTAGACTTTTATTTCAACAACAACAACAACACCATAATACAAGTTTATTTCTAATATTACCAGCAACGTTTTAAAGCCCGCATTATTGTCGAGACGAAACTGCTACATGATGCAGGTTGAACCCATACACAGTTACACCACTCTTAGCACCAACCAATTAAATATTGGAATAGAAATTTATATTCCCATTTCCAGACATCTTCTCATAGTAAATGTGTCCAACATAATCCATTACCTTGTTAAAGACTTTAACTAGCACGATAATTTTGAGCATATCATATATCCAGGCTTTTCTGAAAATATTTTCAAAATGTTCATATAACAACAATAAGTTATAAGCCAGAAATTAAGAGAAATACATCGCAATATATAAAATTTTGACAGTTCATAGCTGTCATCTTGTGACAGCTGCAATACATCTGTCAAATTAATTTTCATATATTCGTTGTGTTTTGCCAACTGCACTAAACTGCTGAACAAAGATACTCTTCACTTGTAAATTTGGGGACAAGTTTAGAGAGTCTAGTGTATAAAGGTCTCGTGATGTCTATCTATCGTACACAGGCACAAGCCTTCCTACATATATTATGTTTAAGCTTACATTTTCAATATTTTCCTGCTTCTGGGTAACGTTTTCGCATCCTCTTTCATCAAGTGTTCCCTTATGCAAAATATCGAAGAGCGCAGTACACCAAGAGTCTTATTATAATCATTTCCGATTTTTAAGCCCTCAATACTGAATTCCGTTCTGCATAAAAGAAAAGACAAATTCCCAATGAATGAATGAATGAAGATACGAATTCAAGTTGTATTATACCTACCCCTGAGTTGTGTTTAATATTTCTTCAGAATCAGTTGTGCCATTCGATTCATAGTTATTGAAGAGGAAGGGTTTCAAAGCCTCTACGGTATTGTAAATTCTACGTTGGACACGCATTAGAGCCGGCTGGCGACCCGATAAAATGATAACGCAATCAGCCAATAATGCAACCAAAAGTTGCTTGAGGAAGAACTTAAAAACAAAAGAAAAGAAAGAATTTTATTATGGCATGAGTTTTCATTTTCAATATCTTCATTATATTGACCAGAAACAAATAAACGAAACGACTGTTCGTGCATTGCAGATAAGGTAAAAGGAGATTTTTCTCAAAGGCTGCCTCTTTCAAAAAGCCATAATCTTGTATGATTGCAACGTATGTGGAAAACAAGAAATCCGAATGTGTACAAGACGAACTATGATAAACGGGTATTTCTGCAAGTGGCTGCATTTTATTCTCATATAACTTGACTGATTTCATGGTATAAAAACAAAGACTCTTGACCCCCAAATCTTGAGGGGTCAGATCCAGTCGAGCATTCGTGCCAGCATAAAGTGTTTTGAAAACTCCAGCACCAGTAACAGCAAATAAACCCATGATGACCGTTAAGGTTGGTGCATATCCCGGTACAGGTTCCTCGAGAGCAAATATCACTACAAAGAATTTAAAAAAAAAAAAGAGATAAAAACTTAGGTTTTTCCTTAGGAAAAAATTCTTACCTATAGAAGGCCTGTATATGGCAACTGGCAATTTATGTCTGTAATCATTGACCATAGCTTCAGTCACATTTTTGGTAAAGCAATAAGTGTTAGGAAATCCTACAATTAATCTAAAAACAAAAACAAATAAGAAAAGAAATATTAAACAACGTTGTATTGTTTTATAAAACAAAATCTCCCCCTACTTACTTTCTGGTTAACACATTCAATTGTTCTTCACTTATATCTTGTCTTTCTATAAGATTTAAAAGAAATTTCCAATCCATTGGTGATTTATAGACTTTCTCTTCAACTCGCTCTAGATAGGGATTGCTAAAGAATGTCGACACATGCATGAATAGTTGAAGATGTTTTAATGTCTCAGCAAATTTTAAAGCTTCGAAAGTACCGCCAACATTAAGTTTAATGGCATCCCGTAGGGTTTCATCAAATCTTACTGTGGCCGCACAATGAAATACTAGGGATACGTTCTGTAATTGTTTTTCATATTCAGATGTAATGCCTAACCTGGGCTTTATTACATCACCAGGTATGGCCACTAATTTTTCATCCAATTCTCGTGGTTTTATTCGTCTTAGTTGGCGAAAAATCTACCAGGAAAGTAAAATTTTATTAAATTCAGTAAAAAAAGAAGAAATTTCTACAGTAAAGGGGCTTTAAAGACGTTCTAGTTTACTTTACATACATAATTGGCCATTACAACCCTTCAGTCAGGATTACGGCCTAGGCTCCACACCCACTTATGTTGTGGTGCTAATTTTATACATGAGTGCGCGGACCTACAGTTTAAAGTCGACTCCGAACGACAGATTTTTTGAGAAACTTTTCATGGCAATTTTATTTACTCTCAGAGTTTTTTGCCAGAAATCTCCTGAGGGAAGTCGCCGAAGAAATATTTTTTTCATATTTTGTTTTTGATGTCTGACCGGGGATTCGAACCCGCCTTTCGTCTAATAAGCCAACACACTACCTACTAGACTACGGCGACTTCTAGTTTACTTTATAATACCAAATTAAGGTCTTTTATCGGGCAATGCAATGTTTTTAACGCAATTTAAGTCAATTTTAGCAAAAAAAAAATACGAAATATTGACAAAATAATGCGAACTCGAATAAACAACAACAATAAATACCAATCCTACAACAGTATTAGTTGGAGTGAATTCTTATCGAAATATTTCATAATGAAGATCTAATACCCCTTGCATCCATTGATTACTTTTTCCTTTCGATTTTCAGTATTTGACAACTCACTGACATCTACTTCGCTACTTAAATGACACGGCAAAGTTCGTTTAGAAAAACTCACCAAACATGCATGTTTGAAGATAAGACATCCCTGTGTAATGCAACCGATTGGGACAATGTGACAAGTAACGCAATAAGGTAGAAAGAAGATCTCAATTCATATTTAAACCTTGCATTCAAACCTTCAAATAATAATTAAATATTGTGGGTGAATAAGTATTCCTTACCAATTGTTGTTTCATTTTTTCCAAACGCTCTTCAATTGACGCAGTTTTTTTGCTTCGTAAAAAGTACATAGATTTTCTTAATGTTGCAGGAACGCAATAGTTTTTCGATTAATGCTTACCAAGCACGCCTAAAACAATTTCATTAAGATTTACAACAAAAATAAAATTGTTTGATTAGGCATAGAAAGGAAACTTTGCAACTGTTTTATTCACCTGAGCCACCAGTAATAAAAATTTCTCGATTTGCAAAAAATTCGGCAATCATTTTCTTCTGCTCTACTGAATTGCAATTTTTAAGAACGTTTTCATGAACGCCACTCTGTGCTGGTAAATAATAAACTGAACTGTTGAAATGCAAAAAAATTTGAAACCTTGAAATGAATTCAAAAATTATATTGCAGATCAGTGTGTATCCAATAATTAACATTAAAGCGCAGGTTTTGTAATTTTTTTTTTGTCTTTTTCTGAAATTTAAATTAAATTTCTAAATTAAAATAAAAGAATATTGTTGAACATTATCGGCAATTGATTTATAAAATGAATTGCAAATATACTTGAAGAATCTGTATGTGTGTTAAGTACATATGTATGTATATACCAGGGGTTAACAAAAATTTTTTGGGTGTGCATTAGTTAGTAAGAGAGAGAGAAAGGAAACAAATTGAGAGAATTTATTTATTTACTGTCAAAGAAAAATGTTAGTAATATACGCTATTTTGATTTTCATTTCATCAACATGCATAAAAGTTATACATCTTTGACTTAAAAATTAAGGAATGTTTTTTAGATATTTAGTAGGAGCTACTTTGAGCTCATAAATTTCCTCACCTTTCCTTATCATTTAAATGTCTTAAAATGTCCTTTAAGAATATACAAGGCATTGGATTTTAATAAAAGCGTTTTTAAAATATTTAATATTTAAAATATTTTTTGAGTGTAAACCTAAAAAGAATGTCACAACATCCGCTAACATGTGCACTCGCCGAAGTCTGATCGATGAATAAACAAAAGAGCATAAGCAATGTGTGTGCATTGTCTCTGCACAATTGTGCTATGAAATGGTAATCCCTGGTATATACACGCAATGAATGAACACAAAATTTACGATTCAATGAAGCATAGGATTTGAATGTTTATAACATGGAGAACGATTGTAACTACCATTTAGCTAACACGTTTTAGAATGATTCAGCTTAACATTGACCTTTTCAGGACATCAATATCATAACAAATTGGTTAATCATATTTGACTCTTCAAAAATTTGAAATCAATTGAAGTAACACTTTAGTTAACATCCAAAAAAAAACCTTGTTTCGTTCTAAAATGATTCAGGTTCACTTTGTTTTCTTCATGACTTTAATATCAACATATACAGTAAGCATCAAAAGAAATTATACATTTAAAAACAATATATATAAACATTAATAAGTTACCGTTATTATCATTTTAAAATAGTTTCATTGCCAGTTTTTAAAATTGAAACAAAAAAATAAAATTGCAAAAAAAAATTTCAAAATATTGTCAAATTTTTTCGGGCACTCTCCCTAAGTGGTTAAAGTTAAGTTTGTTGATTTTTGGAATTTTATCCTTAAGCTCTGGATTTGCCCACATTTTGTTCCGAAACAATTTTAGTTTTAAATGAAAGTTTGTTCTGAAACGATTCACCCACTTTGAACAATTGTTCTGGAAAAACAAGGCTACCATTTGAAATATGTTTGTAAACGACGTATTAGTTTTACTATCTTATTCAATTTTGCTTTTAAAATTGAACTATCTGGCAGCACTGTTCAATTAAAATTAAACCAATTCAAGTTGAAATTCTTCCGAAGCAAATAAACTCTCTTTCTCTCTCTCTCTCTCCTAAAAAGAGAAACGTCAAACTCCATATAAAAAAAATTGCTTCGAAACAAAAATTTTGTTCTGAAACCATGGGTGAATTCAGCTTAAGCGTACAGTTTCTTTTGACACCCACTGTATCTATGTTTGGAATAAATTATTTGATCCACTGATTATTAGAAGTATTTTCTAAGCTGTCACTTGATCTTAAAACATTCAGATTTGGATTTACATCCGTTGGGTATAATTACGCCCATATTCTGCTAACAAATTACATTTTTTTCAATCATTTTAAAGAGCAATTAGCGGAGATGTTGTAAATTAGAGTATGCTAGACTACATTGAACAACTTCTTTGCCAATTGCAGATTCAACTAAATGTTCCTTATCTATGCTACAGGGATTGTTTTTCGAAAAATTAATTTTTCTTGAGTAATACAATAATACAACGTAAAAGAAGCACCTAGTCTGGTAGGTAGTGTGTTGGCTTATAAGGCATGAGGCCGTGGTTCTAACCCCAGCTCAGACATCTACAACAAAATGAAATTTGAATATTACTTCAGCGACTTCATCTCAGCAGATTTCTGACAATAATTCTAAGAGTAAATAAGATTGCCATGAAAAGAAGAATATAAAAAATCTGTCGTTCGAATTCGGATTGTTTTTCGAAAAATAAATTTTTCTTCAGTAATACAATAATACAACGTATAAGGATTACGATTGAAAATACATAACAAAGAAATTTTAAGAGAGAATATTTTCTATGCACTTCATTACCATTTCTTTCATGGCAAATCTATGTCATCCATTTTCGATGCATTTACTACATATGTATGTACATTCGAGTATTAAGCAATTTAAACGCTTAATTGTGTATTAATGTGCATTGTTTTATAGACTTTATCAAATGAATAAAAACTTAATAATTGCTATCCACAAACATTCTTTCAAGTGCTGTTCCAATTTTTCCATACAATGATTGGACATAGATTAATTTTGAATTTAAGTAATTTCAATTACTTATTTGGGAGTCTAACAAATATCAGAACAAAAAGTTGAATTCCCATTCCCGTTCAGCTTCTCATAGTAAATATGTCCAGCATAATCCATAACTTTGTGGAAGATTTTAACTATCACGACAATTTTAAAAGCTTCATAAATCCAAGTTTTTCTAGAAATATATTCAAAAAATTTTTAATGTTAAAATAATAAATTAAAAACAATTAATTAATGTATTAGAATATAATAAAAAAAATAATAAAAAAATGTTTTATTTTTCCTTAAGTTTGGTTGAAGTAATTGAGGCCACTTCATTGCTAGCCTCCTTATGCTACATATAATCTGCATGGAGATCCTAGATGTCCAATTATGACTCCAAAGTCATATGTAATCTTTACTGGTTGCAAGAAAGGAAACAAAAAGAAACACATTTTTATACTCAGACTAAGATTTGGTACCAGTAGGCTTAGAAAGCTAAAACAATTAAAAAAAAAAATACTTGGACCTGAATATTCATGTTTAAAAAATACAAAAAAAACTTCCTTGGTTGCCCAAATAGCCATAGCAAAAGCAGAGAGAAATCATTGCACAAATCACTACTTAATCCAATATAATGGCTTTATACAGTACTTTCCATAATCTGGACTGTTCGATATACTTTGATGTCCATACAGTGACATGTAATACCGAATAGGCTTTACTTGACTTTATTCTAAATTTTTACCCGAAATTAGTATTTTAAGTGACAGTTCTGTAATAAATACCTTCAATTACATACTGGCAACATATCGAATATTCTAAAACTCAAGAAAGTCTAAACGGTTAGCAGCACTGACACTAATAAAGTTAAGACTACAACGATTCTTAGAGTTTCTTAAAGTGTTTTCGTAATGGGTTTTATATGCACGATTGTATATGTAAATATATCAAGACAGAGTATGTCTCATATACCGTGTGTTTAAACTTACATTTTCAATATAAATCTGCTTCTAGGAAGAGTCTTTGGATCCTCTTTCATCAAGTGTTCTCTTATGTTGAAGACCGTGGAGCGTAGAATGCCAATGAGCCGGTTAAAGTCTCCTGCCAATTTTTTCAACATCTACGCTGAATTCTGTTTCTGCGTGATACAAAAGACAAAATCAAAACACAAAGTGAAAACTAAGCTCAACACTCATGACACCCTGTTTACCCGTGAGTTGTTTTTAAGATTTCTTCCACAATCGGTTGCGCCATTCGATTCATAGTTATTAAACAGAAAGGGTTTCATAACCCTCCAGTGTAGTGAAAATTCTTGCGTTGGACGACGCATTAATGCTGGTGGACGACCTGAATAAATGATAGCAATCAATCAGCCAATAATGAAACAAAAAATTGCTTGAGGAAAAACTAAAAAAGAAAAATAGAGAGAAAAGAGATTTTTTATTATGTCAGGATGTTCAAATTGTTTATGTATGTTCATTATATTGACCAGAAACAAATAAACGAAACGATTATCAGTGCAATAAACAGAAGGTATGAGAAGATTTTTCTCAAAGGCTGCCTGTCTCAAAAAGCCACACTCCTGACCAATTGTAATATATTCGGAAAACAAGAAACTTGAATGATTATGAGATGAAGTCTGATAAACAGGTATTTCAGGCGGTTGCTTATTATCCTCATAGAATTTAGCTGATTTCATAGTATAAAAACAAAGGGACTTTATACCCAGGTCTTGAGGTGTTACATCCAGTCGACAATTTGCGTCCATATAAACGACTTTAAGAACTCCAGCACCGGCACCAGCAATCATACCTAATGCACCAGTTAAAGTGGGTGCGTAACCCGGTTCAGGTTCTTCTAAAGCCGCCAATACTACAAAATTAAAAGCAATTAGAACTTATCGTTCCCCTTAGAAGCAATTCTTACCTATAGATGGCCTGTATATGGCAATTGGTAATTTATATCTGAAATCATTGACCATAGTTTCAGTCACATTTTTCGTAAAGCAATAAGTATTAGCAAATCCTACAATCAGCCTAAAAACAAAACGAATAATAAAAATATAAGATCATGCTATACCAAGCCTCCGCCCTACTTACTTTTCTTGGTTTAGATACATTCAATTGTTTTCATCGCTTATTATCTTGTTCTTTCCTACCCAAGATTTAAAAGTAAATTTCCAATCCATTGGTGATGTCATAGGATCTTCTCTTCTCTCCGCTCTAGATAGGGGATTACTAAAGAACGTCGAGATATGCATGAAGACCTTAAGATTTTTTAATGTCTCAGCAAATTTCAAAGCTTCGAAAGTACCGCCAACATTAAGTTTAATGGCATCCCGTAGGGTTTCATCAAATCTTATTGTGGCTGCACAATGAAATACTAAGGATACGTTCTGTAATTCGCTTTCATATTCAGGTGTAATGCCTAACCAAGGCAATGTAGCATCACCAGGTATGGCCATCAATTTCTTATCCAATTCTCGGGGTTTTTTTAATTTTAATTGGCGAAAAATCTAGAAAGTAAAATAAAAATATTAAATTTTATTAGAATTGTTCATTAAAAATATTGAAAGGAAACAGTTTTCTTTATTTGCACATTAGTTCGTATATCGATCACCAATACAATTATATTTTTATAAATTGTATGTCTTGGTATTGAGGTCTTACTAGTCTGCCTTATTTTATTCTCTGAGTAGCTAACTTATAAAAGATTGTATCGTCAATTTCTATTGATTTGATATGTGTTTTGGGGAATTTTAAGAATAAATCGATAAATTCAAAAGCTATCAATATCATTACATCAACGGCTCTGATTGTGTATAACTTAAAGGCGTAGTTCTATATCAAGACACTCAAGTTGACTTTACAACGAAGTTTTTTTTATGAAGTTTTTTTTTAAATGTCATTGCAAGTTCTTAAACAATTTCTTTTTGCAATGTTTTAACGCATTATTGTCGTTGTTATCGATAAGATTTAATCATACGCCTGCAAAGCAACGCAATTCTATTTGAGAGGAGTTTTAGTCAACGTTTCGAGGACTAGCTTACCAGTGTGATGCACAGACATCCAGTATTCCGCAATGCTATGAATCAATTAAAAGTTTTTCTTTTTTCTTCACTATTTCACTTACACAGGCTTCTATTTACTGTAATCGACCGTGGCAAAGTAATAAAAAAAAGAACATGGTCATATTTTCTACACCATAATAGACATACGATATGGTAAAAGTCCTTAATTAATATCATTATCATGGCATTTCACTTCAAATGAATATTAAATATTATGGCTTCAATCCATGTATTCCTTACCATTTTTTGTTTCATTTTTTCCAAACGCTCTTCAATGGAAACATTTTTTTTCTTCCTTAAGAGAAGAAATCGAATATTACGCAGTAAGATCGAGAAAATTTAAAAATTTTTCGTTTATTTTTTCTCTATCTAACAAGCCACGTATCTTCAGCAAAAATGTAAACCACAATGCTACTTCTTACGCAGACCGTCAGTGACAAAAAAAACGAACTCATTATGTACCTACTAACAGACACTCGATATGAAAGAAGTCTTTAATTAAGATCATTATCATGGCATTTCACTTACAAAAAAAAAAGAAAAATATCATTATGATATCAATTCATGTATTCCTTACCACTTCTTGTTTCATTTTTTCCAAACGCTCTTCAATGGAAACATTTTTTTTCTTCCTTAAGAGAAGAAATCGAATATTACGCAATATGATCGAGAAAGTTAAAAATTTTTCGTTTATTGTTTCTCTATCTAACAAGCCACGTAGACCACAATGATACTTCTTACGCAGACCTTTAGTGACAAAAAAAACACGAACGCATTATATACCTACTAACAGACACTCGATATGAAAGAAGTCTTTAATTGAGATCATTATCATTAAAATCATTATGATATCAATTCATGTATTCCTTACCACTTCTTGTTTCATTTTTTCCAAACGCTCTTCAATGGAAACGTTTTTTTTCCGGCGAAACAGTACGTAGATTTTCTTAACGTTACAGGAACGTAATAGCTTTTCGATTAAAGCTTTGCCAACGATTCCTGAAAGGTTTTATTATGATTTACAACAACAAAAAAAGGAAGGAATTTTGAAAGTTTTTATTCACCTGAGCCACCGGTAATAAAAATTTCTCGATTTTCAAAAAATTTGGCTATCATTTCTAAGATGTTC
>QOCX01004405.1:0-14843 GCA_005959815.1 Sarcophaga bullata | reverse complement strand
CTTCGGCAGAGTAGTTACTAAGAATGTTATACGAACATACATAATTTGTCTTCATTTCATTTCATTCCTACATATAAAGGAGAGATTAAAACACAAACATTGTGACGTCACAAATGTTTACTGCAATTAGAGAGAACTTACTCATGCATATTATTATTGTTGTCACATTGTATTTGTTTTCAAAACACTTATGCTTTTCAAAGAAAGTGGCGTGAGTATACCTTATTGGTATGCTTATTAAAATCAAATTCTGCGGCTGCACATAGGATTGAACATTGTTGGTGTTTTGTTTGAAGAACTTCAGAGTTAAAAAAAACGAGAGTGAGAACATAATGATTGGTTTTGTATTGCAAATATTATTGGTAGGCACAAAATTATGTGACATCAGAATTGATTGAAATTCCTTTGATATGAGAGTTTAATTGTGTGAGCATTAAATTAATTTTAGTGTTATTGCTGTTGTTTTTAAAGTAGTTAAGTTAAAAAGAAGAAGCAGCATAATATATTGATTTGTTTTGTGAAGTAAGTTGAGTTGCTATAAACTGCAGGTCTTTGTTTTTGTTTTCTAAAGTCTTTATAAATAACGAGTGACAATTTCAGTGTTGATAAGTGCGTAGGGAATGGTGTGTTGGTAAGAAAGACGCTGTAAGCAATTGAACAGTGTTCGTTGTTGATTTTTATTGTTTTCGAAGAATTTGTGACGTCATAACTGATTGAAACTTTAAAGGAGAGTTTGTGGCAAGAACATTAAACTGTATGTTGTTTGTTTTTGTTTTCAAAGTATTAGAATGTTAAAGGACAGTAAGGGAATATGTTGGTTTGCTTTGTTGGTTACAATGAAGTAATACTGTTGAGCAGTTTGACGAGTCTAGCTCTTGTTATTGTCTACCATAAGTATTGTATTTGCATGTATGTTTCCATCATGTTAAAATCAATATAAAACCACATCATCTACTCAATGATAACATTTATAGGCTTCACATGTGACTCCATTAACATTTCTGTTTCATTTCTTTATTTACTGTCTCTTACTATAAATGTAGTTGCTTGACTTAATCGCTTTCTGGGTTATTTTATTTGCTTTTGTTTTTGTTTAAAGTTGTGGTTTTAGGGAACAAATGTAAACTGTTTGTTTGCCGTCAATGTTTTGTACTGCAAATGATGGAACAGACGAGAGTTAAATAGTGAGTACGAGAATGAATGTAAAAACCTTGACTGACAGAGAAGGGATAAAATAAACCAAGTGAATATAATGAAATGCCAAAAACTAATTAAGAAAACAGTGTTGAAAACTTTGTTCGAATACTCTTTTAAATTACTTTAAGACTTTAAAGCATTTTATGTAAATAAGCGGGTCATGATTTCATTTCTTCTATGGTTTTATGATGCAAAAGGATTTAGGATTTCATAGGACTAATTTCTATTGACAGTCGAATACGAATATAGCGCCTATTACGCGTTCAAATTATCCATCTCGTAGAAGAGAGCAAAATTTGCAAACTTTAACTGAAAAATATAAAAAAATATTTCATGTTTGGGTGGTTATTGCTCTCATTAAAGAGTCTTTACAGTCGATGTTCGCTAGTGTGATGGGCGCTTAACTTTAACAAACAAATAATGTTGCCTATGCTAAGGCTTGTGAGTAAATAACAGAGTAACTTTCTACAACTTTCATTGGTATCTACTTTGTTTAATAGCGAAAAATAATGGCAATTGTTAACTTTTTAACAATTTTTATTTGTTGTTCAATAAAAATTCCATAAAAACAAGAAATGGCAAAAAAAAATGCAAAAAATTTAAAAAAATCATTAAAAAATTGCAAATAGGGTCACAACATAACATCAAAGAAAAAAGTGAGACAACGAAGATGAACTGAAAAACATGTTGACACCTTTAGAGCAGTGATGTCGTAGATAAGTGTTTACAATTCTTAAGCATGAAAAACATTACTTTTGAATTACTTCGCATAGCATACTTTCAGGTAGTATGAGAAGAAATTCAAAGAAATACAAAAGAAGGCAGTAGACAATAGCAAAACGTCTAAGGCAAGTTACTAGGCAAACATAGAATACTTTCTACACAAATTTAAAGTCTTTTTACATGAATTAACAGAAATTTAAAGACGTTAGTAGAGCTTTGAGTGTAATTTTTCTGTATTTCTGTTTTTGCTTAAAATAGCATGAAGAAAACAGGAAAACAAAAATAACACAACAACACTTGTGTTTATTTGTTTCCTTTGTTTTAAAATGTTATTGACATGAATTTCTTCGCTTCCTTTTTTGCTTGTGATTATAAATCGCATGTTTACACGACATTTTTCCTCTCTTTGCCTTTCAAGTTTCGAAAATCACTTTCATGAACGACAAAAAAGCAAGTAGGAAGAAATCTTAATGAAATTTTAATGAAATTCTCTCCACAATAGACATCATATCCTTAAATAATTGTAACACCGGGACAAACATTTTTACCTGCTTTTAAAAGGCCTCTCTTCTAGGACAAAACATTTCCTAAATATTTTCCATCACGTGATGTTCTTTTTTCTTCATTTATTTGCAATGATTTTTGGAAAAACAGTCCATTAAACACGAACAAAACTAAACAAATGAAATCATGGTAATGAAATTAAATTTACAACAACAAAATGTTTAGCATACTTTTAGGATTTACAAAATTATGTAAAACAAGGAATTTAAGCGGAATAGAAAGGAATTATAGGCACTTTCCTAAAAGCTTTTACATTTCATAATGACTTGAAGGAATAAAATGTGGATTTTGGAATTTTGAACTTCATTAAGTTTTTTTATTCGGGGGTAAAACAAAAAGCAAATCAAGTTTAACATAGTTTAGCATACCTTAAGGAAGATTTAATTGAACAGGACAGCTGTGATACTAACAAAAGCAGCATATATTAACTACATTTTAATCTTTTGGGGACAGTAAAATGATTTAATTTCGAGTTTTTATGTCCTACTGCCACAATTTAATTTTTTGTTTTTGATTTGATTGTTGAGGATTGATTGAGTTGTACAGGAATTGTAGAGGAATTGCTAAACACAACTGGTTAGTTTAAAAACCTTCAAATTCTGAACAGTTCTGAAATATCATTAAATTCTTGAGAATATTTTTAAATGATTTTTACCCCATCAACTCAATAAAATCATTTCTTATGTAAAAACTATGGCTTACATTTAGGGTTTTTGCATTGTTCTGCACTGATTTCTCTGTTATTATGATTTATAAGGACATTTTGTATGTGATTATTAATATGCCCGAGTATTTTTCTTAAATAATTACACAAATTCGAATTAAAAAGTCTTTCAGCTGCCAATATTATTTGTTACTCACGCCAATGGCTTTGGGAAAAATTGAAGGGGTTGCATGGTTCTAAAATATTTGTTTAAATACCTCAAAAAGGGGTAGAAAAATAGCGGCAAAGGAATTTAAAAATATTAACAAAAACCCCCCTTTCGAATCAAAGCAAATATATTTTATTCCTACCCCTAAAAGTATGCCACGTTTTGGCCACAAAAGCTGTCCTAAATATTTTTATTTAATTTTCTAGGATTTCATTACTAAAACTTTGACCTTTTTTTTTGGTATTTTATTTGTATTAAATTGTAATTAAAACCCATACGTGACATTTAAGCAAAAATCTCTCAAAAATACAATTTTATTATTACCTAAAGGTATGCAATACAATGGAGGCAAAATTATTATTCTAAGCACTAATATCCTCCTACCGTTGTCTGTTATTATCAAATTTGTTTGTTTTTCTCTTTGTTTTATTGTTTTTGTTCATAATGAGTGTGATTAATTCATAATTATTGTTGACATTTCATCATGAATATTTTTGCGATTTTTGATAGCTAAATTACCTTAAAGGGGGATTTATTTTATTGCTCTTCTTCTGCTTTTTCTCGATATCAAATGAATTTATATTTCATGAGTTTCAATAATAATTTCCAATCAAAATCACACTCATTAGTCCGAGTAATTTAGTAAAATATTCACAAATTAGTTTAGTTTGAGTGCCATGGTATTAATTTTAGCTGCCGCCGATATGGTTTAGTTTTATAACATTTTTATTGCCTATCATTAGGCTTAAATTTATTAATTAATTAGTGCTGGTGTTAGTTAGTGGCAGAGGTTGAATTTTTTATTGCTTTCTGGTCAATATAAATAGGTGTTGATGTAAATAAACATTTATTATGAAGGAAAAAATATTTTCTCGAATATTAATTAGAAATTTAAAATTTATTTTGCAATAAAGTCACATCAAGGTTTATGTTGAATAATAATTTGAAATTGTAAGAAAAATATTTTTAATGCCTTTATATTTAAAGGCCTATTTACAGTAGAAACAAACATATCAAAATACCAAGTACCTCTCTCAACATGTACCATATCATGTAAACCCTTTACACTAAAATCCAGCGTTTATTTTTGTAAATAGGGGCCTATTAAGAGCTTTAGGCAGATAAAAAAGATTGTCAACTCGAGGGAATTACTATATTTAACCCACTCATATCGTATTGTAATGTCATAGCCTTTAATTTCTTATAATTCTAGAAACATCCGAAGCCTTTACTCAATCCATTTAGAGTTCCAATATCTCCCCATTAGCAGATCAGTGCATAGTGGAAGGCCAAATGTCAAGTTCTACACAAAGATGTCAAGTTCTACTAAAAGATGATTTCTGTTTCGCTGTTGGATGCGGTGCTGTCTCAAGTGAAGCCAATCTAAATCAGTTGCCGCAGTCTTCCTAACAACTCAAGTGTCTTTTAGGCAGAAATCTTCACTTATAAGGATACAAGCTCACTACTGTCTCGTGTTTAAGCACGTGATTGCATTTTTAATTAGGCAAACGGCTATCCTTAGTTTTCGATCGTACACTAAAATCCCTAAACATATGCTTCATTTCAAATGACCCTAATAGAACTCAAAGAGAACTAATCCTGACTCAAGAGTTAATTACCAATTATGTACGTATGTATGTATGAGAACTAAATTCTAACTCAATTCTTTTCTCTAACTCATTTTATCTTATTAAACAAGTAGTATAACCATATTACGCTTTAAGTGTAAATAACATTCTAACATTCGCCGCAATATATGCTTTAAAAACAAATTTAATTTTAATTTAATTTAAAAATATGCTCTTAAAACGGAAATTACTTGTTTTTTTCTATAAAAAGTAAAAAAAATCTGCCTAAAAAATATGCAAAAGTATAGTAAATGCAGTTAACTTAACTGCATGATAATAAAAATGAATGCTTGTATGCATATTTACAGCCTACGGATATGCTGCATTTCATGTAATTTAATTCGGAATTACTGTAATTAATAAAATCATATAAAGAGGATATAAAAACTGTATGCATATTTATATGAAATTTATTACGACTAATTATTGTAATTAAATTACACAAAACATAATTACAACAAAAAAGTGTAAAGCATAGTAGTTCGAACTAGATATGTATGGATGCTTTGTAATGTCATTTCTATAAATGCACAATTAGAAAATGGCCACTTTCTACAATGAGTTCCCTTAGAATAAACTGTTTTTCAAGTGGATATCTTTACTGTACTGCCTCTGTTTCCTTTTTCCCCAGTCTCGCTACTATTTCCAGATGCTAATGAAGTGTCTTAGTCAGCAAAGGCCAATTACCGACAATTTTTTTGAACTTTTGAGATGCACCCAATAGGTGAAGAACTTTTCCCTCCTCAACCATATCTCTACAGCTCCTACAAATGTCATTGGCAAAATGTCCAAGTGCATCAAAAAACAATGAAATATTGAAAGTAATTTAAGAACGTTTCCATTAACTTTACCAGTCATTGAAATACCGAAGGGTAACAATGCCTAATTATGTATGTATTATGTACATATGTAGAGATTTTGCTCTTGTCTATCCTTTCTGGCTATTTCACCTTCACACTCAGGCTAGACTAGACTTATTAATAATATCTGGATACTCCGGATCTTTCGACTTAAGTTCTCTAAGCTCTAGAAAAGAAGATCTTCAGTAGTCTTGTCTTGTTTCACGTTACTATCGCTTATACAGAAGTCATTGTAGGGTACCCACGGTATATTCAGCACATATGCCTAGCGATTAGTATCTTATTATGACAGCAATGGGACTTATAAGCTGAATTCAAAGATTTCAAGAAAATTATGGTCTTTGTTTATCCATAACAAACCAGATTGCTGTGATCTTAAGACAAATAAGTTCACTTCATCTTGTATTGCAAAGCTTCGTCTTCAGACAATGTAAGTTTGGTTGAAACATATCATTTCTTTCTCATGATAAGAGGACGACTTTTTCTCAAATTTCAATGACTTGTAAGTAAACGTGATCGAAAACTGACATTTCAATTAATATTCCCGCTTCCTTTTTGTATGGTTTTCTTTGCCTTTCCTTTACTGCTGCTAAATATGTTCTTCTTCCCTAGTTTATTTGGATTTAAACTGCAATTGACGTATTTGCTGCACTTCATAAATATTGAGAAAACAAAATTAAATGAACACAACACATTCACAAGGAGTTTGAAAACTAATTAATTATCTCTCCTTAGTAAAGTTAAAAATAAAATGCAATTTATATTGCAAAGTTAAAGTAGCAGAAGAAAGCTAAAAAAAATTGTGGAAAAAAGTGTTTGGAAAGTAAAGTTCATGCTCCAAACATGATTACGTACTTCAAAAGCAAAGTTTTGTAAGGAAACTACAGTGACGGGATGACTTTTCTTAACTTCCATTAAAAAAACAAGTAAGTTGTTCATGGCTATCTTAGAAAAGGAAAGGGGATTAAAAACCATTGCCTGTTAATTAATTGTGAAGATGATTTTCTATAAAGAAAGCCAAGGAAGGAAGACATTTTTAGGGAAAATAATTTCATTTCAAGCATCAGCTAGTTGAATTGATATTCATAAGGATTTAAGGGAATGCAACAACGTTTTTTAAATAAGAGAATAAACATGATTTTCTTAATACTTTACAGATAAATAAACAGCACATCAAACGATTAGTTTAAATGGCAACATTTATAAACAAAAAAAAATTTTTTTTCTAAATTTTAAAACTGCTACTTGGAGGTGAAATACCAATCCTCTTGCTTTATGTTTTAAAACGAATTAATTTCTTTTCATGCTTATTAAGTACTTTTATTACCAATTTCAAAATTAAAATATCTTTAATACAAGTAAAGTTACAACAGGATTCCTCAAACTACCCAAGAATTAATATTAATCATACGCCTACGTAAGGAAAAACAAAAAAATTTAGTATTTCAACTGTATTAACTTGATTACAGACTTTTCTAAGCCCTGTTATAATATCATACTTAACGTGTTTATTATATGGAACACAAAATAAATTCATTCAAGGCCTATTATCACGCTTCATTTTTCAAATACAACTCGTGTTGTAATAATAAAGTTGTGAAGCAGTATCATACGAAAATATTGCCATTTTTTCTTACAATTTATGTTCGGAATCAATCATTTTGAGTGTGCCAAGCTAACGAAAATTAAATTGAATAAATTTATTAACAAAGAAAGGAAAGGAAATTCTTTTCATAACTCATAAAACCAAGGAAATGAGAGAAAATTATAAGAAAAATTCATTAAATTAATGCTAGAAAATCAATCATTTTCTGTTTCTCTCTTGTAAGGTAGTAGTCAAAGTAGCTGTTCATCTGCTGCCATGACTTCTTCCCTCCTTTTTAATATTCTTTCTTTCTTTTCTTTTCATATCACTTGTTAAGCTTTTTAGGAACGAAATTTTCATTGGAATTTTCGCTTTTTTTCTGTTAAGAAGAATATCGTTTTTCAACTTTTAAGCTGCTTGTTATACCCAAACTCGAAAATCAAGCATTGCCATCAAATACTTTTCATGTAATTTGAGTACTTTTCCATAAGCAAACTAATGAAAATAGAAAAAAATCACAGAGAAGCGGCGAACGAAGAACGGCTCAGAAGTACAGCAGAAAAAAGAGCACAAAAGTACAATTTTCTGATCAAAGAAAATAAAAATACGGGGGAAACAGAGAAAAACTTGCTTTCTAACCATACTCCATCTTAGGAACCTCAAAGAAGTAATAACAGAATACTGATTTCAGGCGGTACCTGCTTAGAGGCTTGAAATACCATACAAAGACTTTTCTGGGAGCTATTAGGACAAGAAAACATACGAGTGCGTAGAGCAGCATATTCTCTGTCATTGCCTGGTAGCTGGGAATCTGAGACGAAAAATTCTTGGGTACACAGAATTTATTAACAGAACAAGTGGAATCAAAAAGTGATTGAAATGCCCATCTTCATAAAACTATTGGGTTTGGTAAAGAAGCTCTAGCCAGGAGTTATAGTCGTATGACAAAATATGAACTATTGGCACTAGTTATAGGATCCAAGCAAGTTTTCTGAAATGGCTGCCAATGCTTGCCTTAAGGAAAACGAAATGGATTATTGGATTAGAATTCACATCTTCATAAAACTATCGGGTTGGTAAGGAGACTTTAGTCAGCAGGGCCCAATTAAAGTTTTTGTGGCGACTGCCAATTTAACTTATTCTTGCCCCTTATGGAAGAAGAAATGGTGTTTGGAAAACATATTTTCCCCGTCATCACCATCATTTATAAACAAATTTTCAAAGTCTTGTAAACATATTGAAAAATATCTCCTTTCTTTATTGATTTTATAGTCAAATTTATACGTTTTCATCTCTTCTTCCGCCTTCTAACACTCAATACTTTAATACCTAATTTTCACTGATGGCTTAACCTAAAGTATGCAATGAAAAATGCTTACCAGCAACAACGCTTTTTTATGAACAATTTTAACGAGAAGCAAATTTATGGTGTCAACAAATATTCCATAAAGAATATGAAATACGAAATAAAAAATATCGGCAAAAACAATCTATAAAAACTATTCGAATAGTTTTTATTGGTAATATAAAAAGAAAGAAATAAAAATAAATGGCATACTTTAAGGGTGTTATTTTAAAATGCTTACATAAAGATTTAAGTTTAAAAGTTTGTATTTCTTTCCGATTTTAAGGCCATTTAAATGGCAATTTATTAGAAATTTCTCAAAACTTTGCCGCCTCAGTTCCTTGGCGTTTTTTTTTAGTTTTAATTGGCTGTTCATGTTAAACAAAATGCCAACACCGAAATACTGCCCAACTAAACTGCCGTTGAGTTGATTAAAATCTTTACGTGTTTAAGTAGAAATCCAAATTATTGGGGGGATGGAATTACAATTTATTTGAAAAAGCAAAAGAAATTATAAATTACATAAAAACATGTCACGGAGTCATAAAAGTGGCAATAAAATTGAAAAAAAATTTGGTTTGTGTTTCCCCTCCTTGTTTTCAAATAAATTATTGTGTGCTTCTAATATTTTAAATTTTTCAATTACCTTTCTAAAGTGCACAAGCAATCAAAAATATTGTCCAAAGAAATTTAATTAAAACCCAAAAATATTATGAAACTAAAGGCAGAGAGTAGCATATGTGCTGTTTGTTGCATACTTTATGGATCAGCTTTAATTTTAATATTGCAACTTAAAAGAAAAATAGGATAGAAAAACTAAAAGAACATAAAAATGGAATGCAAAAATTGCTAACAATAATGGTTGTAGTAATAATACCAAGTAAATACTATTTTTATCCTTGTTTTCTGTGGTAGATGGAAGTAGAAAAAGGATTTTTTCTGAAGACTGAAAAAAATCTGAATTAACTCTCTAGTTTTCAGACAACAAAAATACAAAGTAACCCCGTGAAACAGTGCATATGACTTTAAAATATTTTGTAGTTCTTGAAAATCCAAGCGATTTCTTCAAAATGTTTACTGGGTTTTACTATCTCCGCACGAAGTAAGTGGTTAAACGTTTTGTGTGTCATCATTGGACAAAATCTGTAGTTTTTACTTTTGTCTGAGGAAACTTCTATTTCGTGCAGGCTTTGTTTATAAAACATATGAATAAACAATAAGGCAACAAAGACAACCACATAGCTAGAAGGAGAGAAAGAAGGATAAGGCAGATATAATTTTTGTTGTGTTGCTTTTGACCAATTATTTTATAAATTGAATGGACTCATATGAAGTAGTTAATCACATACAGGCAGCATCCTTAATAGAATGAAAAAAGATTGTTTTGAAGGTGATTGGAGCAAGTCTAGATTAGACTAAAGTAATAGAATTTTAGCCCAAAAAAGTAAATAAATTAGGCAAAAGACTCTTTTTTTCCGTTTTAGTGTGCTTTTAGGCGTAACTTACAAAATCGATTCTGTTCATTGCATTCTTCAAATAAAAATATTTTTGTAGTAAAAATTAACTTAAAACTCAAGCGAACGCCTACTCTGTAGTGGAGTGGCATTTCCTAAGCTACAAGCTGGTCATTTGCAGTTTATAATTGCAAAAATTACTGCATACCTTAGGGGAAAATTTAGAATTTTCATAATCAATGCCTTTTAATCTAATTTAATAACTTCTTTACGCTTTTCTGCTCTTAGTCTGTAATTATTTTAATGGCAATAAAAGCTTTTAAAGATAAATCCAAAAGAATACTCCTCTAAAGAAATCATGAAACCTGTAAGTATACTCAGAATATACATACGTTAACAATATATGCTGTATTGTATGCCATTTTAATGCATATTCTTCAATAATAAATGAAATTATTCATGCATAAACAAGCATTTTTGAATATGACAACTCATATGGAAATCAAAATTTCCATTTTAAAGAATTTTCAAGAAGACATTCAGGACGATATACACTTGCTCTGTGTTCCACTTTGTTACATCCATTGTGTGGAGGTGTTCGGTGAATGTTAACCTGCTTAAGATAATATTAATTTCCTTTAGTACCCATAACAATATTTGCAGGTTATTATATGGAACTTCTCTGGCATTTTTTAATTTTTCTTTCAGTCTGCAAGAGTATAAGAATGCATGTGAAAGGAAAGCCTTTGTTGAACTTCCTTCTACATCCTGGGTAACTCTAGGTTTGCTTCATTACTTTGGCAAACTTAATATTTTAAGTAGAAAGAATATGGTTTTGTTGCCTTTATACACTCTTTCCCTTCCTTCTTCCTACTCTCTTGCTCTTTTTTGTTTAACATTTTACAAAGGAAGTAACGGGTGTAAGTTATTTTTTATTTTCTTTGGCTTGTTTATATTTCTGTTGCATATGTTAAGGCGTCTTTGCTTTTTAAAAAGTCAAGTCTATGCAACAGTCAATATAAAATAACAATGAGAGGTAAAGTTGACAAAGAAAAAAGCTGCCAAATTTATTGCATTAAACTCGTAATGATTATCCTTTTTACAGTTTGCTTTCTACCTTCTCCTCTTTAGCCTTATTGCAGCCATCCCTATACCTTTTTATGTTGCTTAACAGTGTGCTGTGAACAGTTTTAATAATTTATTTTTTGTTGTTGTTTTGGAGAATAGTTTTCCTTATTAAAATAATAGCATAACTTGCATATATTTTTTGGTTAACATTTTTGTAGCATACTTTTAAGTGTTAGAATATTAAAAATAAAGAATTTTTTGCATTATTTTTGGGGGTAAAACTGCCCGAAGAGAGAGTAAGAGGAACAAAAAATCATTAAAATGTGAAACATTAGTTTCGAGAGAAGAGTTATCGAGAAGTATGTAGGTTTCAGGACTTTCTACAAAGGAACTGAATTTCATTTCCAATTCGAAAAGAGGAAACAAGTTCTTCAAAGGAAAACCCGATGTTTTCTTATATTCTTTGTACCATTTTTGCGATTAAAGCTCGGAAAACTTGAAACTGCAATTTCTTGATCCATTTTCGTTTGGAGTGTAGACTTGAAAAATCTATAAACACTGCTACTTAGAGGAACAGATACCCATTTTGAGGATAAACGATATTAAGATGTCATGTTCTGTATAGGAAACTTTCATGGGAGCTGCATTTCATGGTACTGATTTAAAAGGAGGCTTTCTATTACAAAACAACTACTTGGTAGGTTCAGGGATTTGCGCCCTAAAACGTCAAGCCGGTGTTACATATTCGAATAGTCAGATCTACGATACTATAAAGCAGTTTAGAATTGTGGAGAACCACCTTAAACTACGCAATAGCTATTTCAAGAATTCAGAGAGTTCAGAGGCTTACATGCCTGTACAACACAGAGGCTAAGCCGGCGAAATTTTCGGATTTTGCTGTGTTAATAAGCACATCAGTAAGCACAATATATTTAAAGAAGACCTTTATATCATTACAGAAAGAGAATTTATTTCATTGGAGCCCCAACCTAAGCCCCAATTAGGCAAAGAATACAAATCTTTTCGACTATCATGAACAGTCTATCCTGTAAAGCACAAAGTCAATCTGACTCACATAACAGTTCACTTCACAGGGTGGCAAATTGGACACTCACTTGATTTTATTGATCATTACAACCTGTTAGATACGATTACGAACTGCCTTGTACTGTACTTGTTAAAGTTTTATCCATAAGTGGTGTCTGAAGAAGACTACTGCTAAGGGCAGGTGACTTAAGGATAGATTTTGCCATGTTTTGATTTATTAAAGATGTCTGACCCCTGGGGTTTTGAACAACATTGCTACCTTTATTCAGGATGACAACCTAGCCTTACACAAAACCCTTATTCTGGGTGCTTATATTATCTGACGGAGTGGTGGATACTATAGTTTAAAGTAGACACCGAATTTCTAAACTTTGCCTTTAAAATTCCAATACATTTTCACGATTTGTTTGAAAAATTGTGTGATAGGAGTTCTAATGGCTTGAATTTTTTAGTTTCCTTACAGGAATTACTTTCGAAAAAGTAGGTTTTTTTATTACAACAAACCGCAAAACTACGATTGTCTATTACAGATTATAAGATGAGAAATTGGAGAACAGGTACTTATGGCCCTGTATTGATTGTCTTTTTTCCTAGTCAAACCCACGTGGAGGGCCGTATAGCGCACGGGCGGGGCCGCTTTGTAGTGTCTGTTGTGTTTTCTGAATAACACGGAAAAATTTTTGCCTGTCGCTTATACTTTTACTTTAAGAGAATGCATGTTAAAATCCAGCCTGCTTTTGCCCAACTGTCTCCATTCAAGGGGGAGCTTTTAGATTATTGCATTTGCTGTATGTTACAAACACACGACTTTACAGACAGAGGCGGCACGCCGAAAGACAATTCGTTATTTTTTTCCTCCGCTTAAAAAATTCACAACACCCCCAGAAAAAAATCTTCTTACATATTACATGACGTTGCAAAGAAAAAAAAATGAATTTTCCCTATTACCCTCCAGTCACAGGAGTGTTAAATTTTAAAGTTATTCCTTTAAAAATAAAATGAATTTTTTTGAGGAAATGTGTGTAGCCAAAGCAATGAGAATAATTTTTTCTGCGCCTGCAAGTAAAGTTCTCTAGGTGGTATTGTTGCAGATAAGAGATTTCTGTCTTATCTTTGCAACCAATTATTTCTTTATTTTTTTATATTTCATTTTTATTTTGGTTTTTAAATTTTATTTCACGATGCTAAAAAAAACTTTATTGTTCCACTTTCTCTGTGCTCTTGACTGGCCGAGTCTGCCTGACAACTGCACCAATTGCCGTAAAACAGAAGCAAAATAGTCTTCTCCCACCATGTTTTAAAACACGATGATTTTTGAATTATTTTCTCTACAAACGAAAGAAAAGAAAAAGCAAAGGCGAACACAAAATATCGACGAAGAATTTTATCTTTAAAATCGGATTTAACACTCACTGGGAATATTAAGGCATAATATTGTTTGAAACTCGTATTGGGTGTATGTTTTTTTCTTCTAACAAGTGTGGATTTGCCTTGATTAAGCCATAAAATGTATGCTACATTTTTATTTTTGTTTTGGTTAATCAGATTTTTTTGCACACACACAAATGAAAAAAGGAAAATAAAAAAAAGAATTATTTTAATATTCTTAACTATCCTTAACCGGAACTGCCTAAAGTTTTCCTTATCATAACTGTCCCAATATTTAAAGAGAAGAGTCTAGGGCATTTCACCTAAAGAACTTACGTATGGGCGGCGCCGCGCGGTGGCTACATCGCGCCCCGCGGCCTAGAACATAGGGCCTGATAAGTGTCGTCGGCCGTCTGGCGCCTAGGAGTAAACCTTTCACTTGAATATGAATGGTAATGCCACCCATTCATAAACTTTGCATTTTTTAAATAAAAATGTATTGCATACTATAAGGCGCAAAATAATAACTATAATGCCTAAATTAGTATATTCTCTCAATTGTAGTTAGAATAAGCCATTTGAATATGTTTCTTCCGTAATTAGTTTAAATTTTTCCTGTCGTAAGCTAAGTGACTACTTTTAGGTTACCAATATAGTGGAAGTAATTAAAAATGAAAAATGTGTGCTAAATTATTTCTCCCTCTACAAACTGCTTTCAATTAGCCAATACACAATTGATAACAAATAATTTGCAGCGTTTTTGTTTTATTCAGCCTAAAAGTAGGCTTTAATTTTCAATTTTAATACAGAGTACGTAAAAAATTAGGGCACATACAAATAAATACTTTTAATTGTTAACAAAAAAGGGATAAATTAAGAAAAAATCTTATTTTCACCAGCTTAGTAATAGAAAAATATAAATTATAAGGCTTAGAGTAACGAAAAGTATGCTACAAAAAATTTATTTACAGTCAAACAAAATTGTTTTGCAGAAACGGTTACCAAAAGAGAGTTCGAACGAAAATACTGTATTAAACACGAGTTTTTCTATGCGTTCTTAAATTGTTCTTTCCCCTAAATGTATGCTACGAAAAGATAAACATGCCACAGCTTATTGTTAATAGCGTTAAGT
>QOCX01004404.1:0-14845 GCA_005959815.1 Sarcophaga bullata | reverse complement strand
AGGGTTATCATGGAACATCTATTCCAACGTTTTATTTTCTTACTTTTTCTTTGTGATTTTATTTCAGTTTTATTCATCAAGTTTCAGCAGCTAATTGAGTAATTGGTATGCAAGTTCTAGAACAGTAGGGTTACCACATATCACTGCCAACACATAATGAACAGTTCGGAAACATATTGAGTTGTAGTATGGTATGTTGATCTCGCCGTAGTCTAGTAGGTAGTGGGCCGACTTATTAGACGTGAAGCCACGGTTCAAACCACAGTCAGACATCTAGAATAAAACGAAATATGAAGGAAAATATTTCTTCTGTCAGCAGATTTCTATCATAAACTCTTAGAATGATTAGAAAAGTGCCATGAAAAAGTTTCTCACAGTCGTTGCTGGAGTCGACCTTTAAACTGGTCCCCGCTACTCAGCAGTAACAATGTAATGACGACACAATACTAAGTGTGCATGAGCAAGCTAGGTCGTTGTGACTGCATTATGTACGTATGTATGCATGTATGCTATGTTGTATAGAGAGGAACCTTATTACTGTACATTCAACAAATCACAGAATAGAGTTTGCCACGTTGTACTACCACAATCTACTGATTCTAGAATAGGGAAACAATTGTCTTCATTCTTATTATAACTTCTCTGAAATCGTAAACTTCCAAAAAGACATGAAGATTTCTCACCCATTCAAGCCCATGTTTTTATAGATTTTTCTAATTTTTTTGTAGGCATTGAGAACGAATCAATTGTAGCATAAATACGCACCTTTGGAAGCACTTGTTTCGTATATTTTTGATTTGAAAGGCGTATTGAAATAATTTTACTTGACCTGACCTCCGTGCTATTTATAACATTTAAGCACCATTTAAGTTCAACACAAAATAGATTTTATCAGGTGTTTTCAAATTGCAAAAAGAAAAAAAAAAAAATTGCAAAAAGAAAAAAAAAATAAGAGACTTAATAGTCATGTAGAGTGCTTGTATCAACCTACAAAGATAACGTGGAAGACGTACATTATAGGAAGTTCAGGAATGCCAACTCTGGGGACTGAATAATAATAATACAGTCAATACAACAACGCCATATCTTTTCACCGAGTGGATTGCCTTTAATCAACCACAGTTGGTAATCCTATTGTTCTAGAACTTGCTATAGTAGCTTACTCAGAGCTGTTTGAATGGAGAAACTTGATTAATAAAACTGAGACCATGCGACGAAAAAATACTTTGTGACAGCATTTTGCTTTTTATTTATTAGAGCACCGGCGACATAAGAACGGAGACTTATCACCGACAGTTGTATACTGGCACGCTGCTTGCAGAGCACATCCGTCCATGCTCGATATATTAATCGTATTAAACTATTCAAACACAAAAATGAGTATTCGCCGCAGTCTAGTAGGTAGTGTGTTGGCGAGGCCACGATTCAAACCCCAGCTGTGACATCTCCAATAAAACGAAATATGAAAAAATATTTCTCCGGCGACTTCTTCTCACGGGATTTCTGGCAAAAACTCTGAAAGTAAATAGAAAATTGCCATCTCTAAAAAATATATCGGTCAGAGTCGACTTGAAACAATATGTCCCACGATTCATGTGTAAAATTAACGAACACGACATAAGTGGTGTCAGAAGCTAGTTGTAATCCTGACTAAAGGATTGTAATGACCAATTTCGTACGTATGTATGTATGAGTAGGAATTATCGCTTGGGTGCTGGTCGTATATCAAAAAATAACACGGGACATCTCTAGTACTGAAGCTAAATAAACAATTGCTGGTGTTTGTATATGAAACCTCTTAGTGATACACCCTTTATTTCTTTAAATAAAAATAAATTGAATGGAAATGAACTTCTTTTAAATGAAGAATATTTTAAAAGCTCTACGGAATTATTCAAGTAGAACCTTAAAAAATGGCTGAAATACGTATGCACGATAGTGGGCATATATGTATGTATGGTAGACAGATAGATGCCTTTTTAAGGCCAGTATAGGCCAAGTTCTTAGCTAAACAATTGATAAATCATATTGTATGCAAATTGGCCTTAAAGCCAAATTTGGCATCGAGTATAAAGAGAAATAGAAAACAAAAAAAACAAACGGACGGTGAACAGTAGATAGTGAATGGTGACTTTTGAACAAATTTGTATGTACGAAGGAATTTTTTATGGTTGTTTGTCTGTCTGCCTATATAATGTTGCTTCTTATTTCATTTTTTTATATTGTTGTTGTAGTTGTTGTTGTTGCTATTATTGTTATTGTAGTAGATTTTGGTTTGTTGATTTGATTTTCTTTTGTTTTACGTACTCTTCCTTGGAATTTCGTATTGAATTTTTAATTCATACACACTGACCAGACCCTACCCCACCCCTCTCCCTCTTACCCTTTTGCAAACTTATCATCATGGAACAAAATAATCAAAAAAAACACATGGATAGAGAACAATATCGGACTTTGTGGAATGTTTGGAAAAATGTTTGTGTTGTACATACGTATATATATGTACATAGTATATACGTAAATGTATGTATGCATGTGTGTAATTACAACAAGGTACATATTTAACCGGAGCAATTGTTTTCCAAAGCAATTTGCAACATTTTCTTTATACGAATGCCGTTTGTTAGACTATGTTTGGTTGCTGTTAGTTGCTACTGCCATACTTGCCACACACAATGGCATTATATGCCACATGGAAATGGTCAATACAATCAAAACTACCTACCAAATATGGCAGCCTTAACTAACGCATTCATTTGGGGCCCAGCCAGTATTATTTGTAATATTTTCTTTTTTTTTGGTATGAACAACTTGCCTGCCTGCCACTTGCCACTTATTGTACCTTTTTTTCTCTGGTTTCCCCGTTTTTAAGCTTTAATTTCTTCCTTCTTTGCTTGTCTTTTTTTTCTGTTTCACTTGTTAAAGCAGACAATTGAATGCGATAACTAAAGGCAGACAGACATACTAATGCCACACACACACACACAACATAAGACACCCTTCCTCCTTTTATGGTGTGGGTAGTGCTAGATTGTTGAACTCTTATAGAATTAAAACAGGCATAGGCTGTTAATTTTCTGCCATTGCCATTTTGCGGTGTAGCAAAATCCAATAAAAACAAAAAAAAAAAACATCGAAACAAGAAAAGAATTAAAATCCAGAATTTTTCTTACCGTTTTTGGTTTTTTTCAACATATTTTCTGATCAGTTTTCTTTTTTCTTGTTGCCCTCCTGGTTTTTGCAACATGAAAATATTTCTTCCTTTTTAAACCACAACTCTTATTTAAGAATTTACAACTGCAACACAAAACCATCATAACAAATAAATCTTCTTTTCATACACACACTTGATAGTTCATTCGCCGGCAAATGCTTCTCTCTCTCTCTCTCTCTCTCGTATTCTTATTACACCATTTCCAACAACAATACAAAAGATTTTCTATTTTCTTCACATACGAATGTAAAGGCTTTTGGACGCAATTTGCCTGTAAGTCAATAGCACAGGATAGCTCCAGGGATATCGATTTCAGAGAATTTATCGTGGGGCTAGATATAGAACATACTCAGTAACGGAACACTGAATTCTATTTATGAGAAGTCAAGTAACGTAAAAACGTACTCCATTTATTGACAAGAAATTTCATAAAAAAATAAGTCAAATATATGGAATTATATCGCCATTTACATACATACATACATAATTGCTCATTTCAACCCTTTAACCAGGATTACGACCTTAATACTCACACCACTTATGTTGTGTGTGTTAATTTAAACATGAGTTGCGGCATCTACAGATTAAAGTCTGTTCCGAACGAGAGAAAAAAACTTTTCATGGCAATTTTATTTACTTTTCAGAGTTTTTAACAGAAGGCTGCTGAGGGAAAGTCGCCGCAGAAATATCTTTTCATGTTGTTGGAGATATCTGACCTGAGATTTCAACCGCAGCCTCACGTCTAATACCTTCATTTACTTTGCATAAATGTTGCCGCATATACTTTTTCTAGCATTTCAGATGGTAGTAGTAGTAGTAGCAGTAGTAGTGGTAGTAGTAGCAGTAGTAGTAGTAGTGGTAGTAGTAGCAGTCGTAGTAGTAGTGGTAGTAGTAGCAGTAGTAGTCGTAGTAGTAGTAGTGGTAGTAGTAGCAGTAGTAGTAGTAGTGGTAGTAGTAGCAGTAGTAGTAGTAGTGGCAGTAGTAGCAGTAATAGTAGTAATGGTAGTAGCAGCAACAGGAGTAGTATAGTAGTAGTAGTATAGTATAGTAGTAGCAATACTGATCGTAGGATGAGCAGCAGTGGCAGCAGTAGCATAAGCAGTATAATAGTGATAGCAGCACTAGTAGTAGTAGCAGTAATAGTGTCAGTAGTAGTAGTATTAGTAGTATAGTATAGTAGTAGCAATACTAGTCATAGGAGGAGCAGCAGTAGCAGTAGTAGCATTAGTAGTATAATAGTGATAGCAGCAGTAGTAGTAGTAGCAGTATTAGTGGTAGTGGTAGTAGTAGCAGTATTAGTGGTAGTGATAGTAGTAGCAGTAGTACTATGATGAACCATTTCTTATACCAACCAACTAGTCTTGATTTATAGTATGTATGTCTGGTGGAGGTACGTTGTGTAAACACCCGCATCACTGACGTGTGATAGACAGAGTACGCCCTCAGTTAGCTGCCCTGATCACCAGTGTACTATATTCGACACCTACCAAGACATTATTTTCTATACTCATTTGCTTCCCTCTGGCTTCCTCTTTATGCAGACAGGTGAGGTGGTGGCGATAAGAAACAATGCAATTAAATCCTAGTCCACCCTGAACTGTAAATATGCTGTTATTTTGGAAAAACAATGATACATTCTGGTCGATATTGGGATTCCAACAAGAGACTTTTGATCTAAAGATCTAAAGGTTCCCAATGGGGCCCTCGAGGCTTACACTGATGGCCCAAAGATTCGTAAGAGGTTAAGCGGTGGTACAGAGGGTTCGTACCGTGGGAAAACTGTGAGGCGGTTTCTTAAATGTTGAAATTTTGTGACCGTTCCGTGGAGGGTAGTTCTTGATTTTATCCTCTCTGGAGGGCCAATAGATTCTAGATGGATTGTTTGGTGTGAACTGAAATCACTTAATTTTTCAAACACCTGTTCGTCGTTTGGTGGGTGTTCATCGTTTGATGTTTTAGAGTCTAAGATGCTTGCGTTTGTAGTCAAGCCCTATCTCACCGCGTTATCTGCGAAAATTTGGATTCATTGTTGGCAGATGAGAATAAGTGCAGTACAGTATTTTCTGGATGTCCACCCTGAAGAAATAAGAATGGTTTGCAAACATAGGCCAGAATAGTCTTATCAAATAACTCAAAAATAATTGCTGGTTAAAGTTGCGATTGACTCTTACAAATACTTCTAAAGGTATCACAATGAGCTGACTGTCTCCAAATGAACCTGCTAATGACGGGCTGCACATTAAACGCAAGCTTACTTAACCTTATCTAGCCTCGAGTCATTTGAAAAATGTCTCATTATCTACATAAAATACGATTGAAGCTTCAAGCTTAGCGATAAACTGTTCTAGTAGCACTTGAGTATCTGATCTCATTTAGTTGGTGTTTAGACAGCTTAACGACTAATATGTATATATTCGTCGGTCATAAAATGCAACGCCAAAGTCTAGAACTTTCTCTAGAACTTTACTTGTGAATATTTTTTCACTTCCACGTGTTTGTAATATTTAGCTTATTGCACCCGAATGCATTGCATCAAAACGATATTAAGAGCACCTTGAGTTATCTTGACTACAGGATTGACGAGGTGTTTATAAAAGTTCCTCCAAGAGAATGCTTTTATTCACATATATGGGATAGTGTCCGATGAGGTAATTGTAGGAATATTCGAGAAGATACCGATATATGCATATCCATGCAAAAAAGTCTAGCCAGCGTTAATAGTGAGTAAGGTGCAGTATCGTTGAAGGTACGGAAATCAGGAATACCTTCACGATCTTAGTAAACGCACAACAACGATAATAGACATATGCTCGTAAGGCTTGTGTCAAAATGAAAACTATAAAACGTCACATCGAAACTAGTTATTCCCAAACTCAGACCATGCCCTATCATGAGTGCTTTTGGCAATACTGAAACCGATTTAAAGTAGGAGATAGTAGTGCTTGGCGGAAACTCGAAACAGCAGAACATTTATTTACGTAAACATTTTATTACGTAAATCGTCAGAGGAGTTTTATCGGCATCATGAAGAGAGATGCAGCTCGGTAATAAAAAGAGCTGCAATGACATTGGCAGTTGGTCAGGCGAACGTTTCACGAAAAAGATAATCGTACAAAGACAAATGAACAGTAACGAACATGATGTTTAAGTATAGCTCTCTAAACAGCCTTCTGATGCAACAATTAATTGATTGCTTCGCGGTGATCTTTTTATCGGCGGGCGGGATAATGGAGTGAAACTCTCCTACAGGCCTCAATGCTAACTAAGGCTTTCAAGCGTTTGCTCGATATGAAAAACAAGAGTACGTAAATGATCATAGTATTGCAACAACTGGGGCGATTCCATCCTTTGTTGAGACAGTGAGATCATTTGCGATGACGCAGTAATTAATTGCTTATACGTTGTGAAAAAACCAATCGTAAACTTTTTTTACTACTTTATTGTTTTCTTACCTATTGAGCTAGGAAGTCTTGAACTCTACACCCAGTGCAAATGGTGTAGTAACTGAATGGCATATCATTGGTTCTATCAAATGCCATACAAAGCATGGAGCAAACATTTTTAAAGGAAAACAAAATCGATTTTGAAAACTGAAAAAAGAAAATTGTCTTGTATTTGGCATGAAACCCTAACTATGAAATACAATATTTCAAGTAAATAGACAACAACAACAACAACAAC
This sequence comes from Sarcophaga bullata, assembly GCA_005959815.1. NCBI lineage: Eukaryota > Metazoa > Arthropoda > Insecta > Diptera > Sarcophagidae > Sarcophaga > Sarcophaga bullata. The sequence continues at coordinate 7,950 of QOCX01004404.1, read as the reverse complement.
AATAAGAAGAACAAGAACAAGAACAACCAGCGATAATAAACCTAGACAAGCAATCATGTTTGTTAGACAAACTAGAATTCAATGCAAAAAAAAAGCGACAAAAAAAGAGGCACCAAAAAAGAAAAAAGAAACGTAAAGAACGGAATTAAAAAAAAGAAATTGGAAAAGAGGAGGAAAAAAAGCCGGCAACATTTTCTTTTCTTTTTTGCTGAAACTAAAAATTAAAAGGAAATCAAAATAAAAGGCAACAAAAGTGAAACGTAAAGAAATTGAGGAAGAAACACTTGAGTTGAGTATTTGTGGCCACTCAAAGTCATCGAAAGCCTTTCTGTCTGTCTGTCGGTCTCTCTCTGTCAGTCTGCATGCTTTTCTGTCTAAATATCTTGACTATAGTTTTACGCCATGTAGTATGAGTTTGATGGCAATTTTGCTTTACTTTTGCGGCTACTTCTTTAGCTCTTTGCTGCTCCTGCTGTTAGGGCTGCTATCGCCTAATGGGGAACCTAAAGAACATGCATGTTTTGGCAGCATGTTTTATTGGGAGTTTCGATTTTGTTTTGTTTTTTGTTATATTTGTTGTTGTTGTTGTCATCCAAAAAAAAAAGAAATACTTTGTGAACAGTATGATGGTATGGAAATGAATAGAAGAGTGAGTGATGTTAAGAAGCAGGGAATACAAGAAGAGATTCCAGAAACCAACAGACCGTACAAATAAATGAAATGATAAACAGACACATTTCTACTGAGTTGTCGATTTTTCTTTTCTTTCTTTAGTTTTTTTTTTGTTTTTGTTTTTGTCTCTTTCGTTTATTCCGTTTGTTCGTAAATATTTAATGCCTTTCTTCAGTTAATTTTTTTCTTACATTTTTCTTAAGATTTCTTCAATAGCCTGCACTCTACAATGCAAAGTGTTTGCACACTCAGGGCATTGGTGCTCTTAACTATGAGTCTAGGCAATCCAAAGAGAGGTATAAAGTGGATATGGCACCTATATTTGACATTTATCTGTAGTTTGTTCAAATATAACACAATTTATTTGAGATTTTCAAACGTTTATTATGATAATGACAATTTATTCGAAATTGATATCTCCTAGTGGGCGTGGCAGATCTAATTTTCATCTTCAAGTCCAAGTTTTTATCAAATCCAATCATCAATTCTGTCTATCGTGTGAGGACGATTTAATACAAGATGATACCCCTTGAATTAGGCTATATTCACATCATATTCACATAAGAATTATGGATCTAAAGCGAATAGTGACCATTGATGAAATATGTTTTCCTTATAAACTCAGTTAGTGTAGACAGTCGCCGTCTAACGGCATAAAATGTGCCCAGATTTATTGACAGAAAAATCTGAACTATTGGTTACAGACTACAGAACTATTAACTACAGACTACAGAGCTATTGACCACAGGCTGTCGAACTACTGACTACAGAATTCATTTACCATTTTAAGGAACAAAACACATCAAGGACCCAGCTTTAGCAATCTATTAATCAAGATTACAACCTAGCTTCTCATACCACTCATGTTGCATGTGTTAATTTTATCCATTAGTGGATGGACTTGCAGTTTAATGTCGAGTTCTAAAAATAGCTTTAAAAAACTGTTCATGGAAATTTTATTTTTGCCATATGCCTCCTAAGTGGAAGTTGCCGTTCTCTTCGATATGTCTGAGCTAAGATTTGCACCATTGGCTCCCGTCTAAAATGCCAACACTCTATCTAAAAGACTACATCATCTTTAGTGAGCGAGTGTAAGTAAAATTTTCTCGAAATTATATACTACAGCTGTGCCCTTGCTGTCAAATCTTAATTCAAATCTGTATCGCCAATAATTTTAGCATTTGGAGGGAGAAATCACAACAAGGGCACAGCTTTGACCAGAGAAAACGATTGTCATTCGATCACACGCATTACGATAATGCTTTATGTATGCCGCGCCATTTCCGAAATGAATTGAAGAAAATCCAGAGTCTCTCAGTGTGTAGGGTTTTCGAAAGCGAGGTTTGACGGTGAGTGGGCTGACTGTTTCCTTAAATTTGGTTATTCGTTCCCTTAATAAGCACAGTTTCATTAATTGATTTTCTATAGCTGATCCTAGACCCTGATCATTAGGAGCTTTTAATCTTTAAACAACGTTCTCTGTGAAAATGTTCTTGAGTTCGTTGTCATATTTTAAGTTCATCAATCAAGTTTTTCAACAACTGCTTGGAGAGAAGGGTTGTAATCTATCGTTTCAATGAAACAACACTTTCTGTAAGAATGGTCTTTGAATTCTACTGTTTGCCAAGGACAAAAACTGATGTCGTTAGTTATAGTAGCTACTTTGGTTTGTAGGCTGACGCTTTAACCAGTGCCCGAATGCATTCAGAGCATCTTCTAAATGGCTCCATGCTACCACGTTTAGGAAACCTTGTTACAACTATAACGAGTGATGGTAGCATACATACATAACATACATAATTGGCCATTACAACCCTTCAGTCAGGATTACGGCCTAGCTTCTCACACCACTTATGTTGTGTGTGCTAATTTTATACATGAGTGGCGGGACCTACAGTTTAAAGTCGACTCCGAACGACAGATTTTTTTGAGAAACTTTTCATGGCAATTTTATTTACTCTCAGAGTTTTTGCCAGAAATCTGCTGAGAGGAAGTCGCCGAAGAAATATTTTTTTCATATTTCGTTTTTGATGTCTGACCGGGGATTCGAACCCTGGCCTTTCGTCTAACAAGCCAACACACTACCTACTAGACTACGGCGATGGTAGCATGCTTATTGAAAAACGGAACGATAAAACAAGTGCTAACTTCTCTGGAGACTACGCTTCTACTTGCATTCCTGTTGCCACTTAATCGTTAAAGATGTTAAAAAGTGTCTTCAACAGCTGCAGAGCTATGTGGTTTTCACACTCCTGTAATAGAAATGATGCTGCTTTAATCTCACTGATGGTCCAAAGTGAAACGGGTGTTGTTATCCTTCTAAATATCTGCAGATATCTAAGCCGACAATCAGGACATTTTATACGAAAGTATACCCCGTGAAAAGGTTGCCAGATTTGACAAATGAGGTTATGAAATCTGTGAATGATATCGCATTCATTAAGGCTATCAGCACTGTCAGTAGGAATTTCGAACGACCATATACAACATATATAACATATACATTGGATCCAAAAATGAATTAAGATTACCAGAATAATGAAAAAAATAGGCAGACTATATACGACTTCTTTTAGCAAATTCCCAAAGAATAACAAACATTATACCGCCACAATAAAATTCGTTATGAACCGAACTGGTGAATGTATTCTCTCTCTCCTTATTATGGCTTTTTAATATGCAAGTATCATATGACAGTCTAGTTGCTTTCGTTCTGCTTCTGTTGTGTATTTATTTTCGTCTTTTAAGAAGACTGTGACTGCTTGATAGACAGGCACACAGACAGACAGATGGACAGACAGACAATGAGACGGAATGCTACGACTGCTTCTTTTCCTTATTACTTAAGATGCAAAGTAAGACGTTCTAAAAAGACTTTAGGAATTAACAAACGTCAGTAAAAGCAGCAGTAAAAAAGAATGAGAAACAGGAAAACAGATAGAATGTCCAGAGTTTTAAATTTAATTTGCGAAAATTGTTTAAAATTCAATACGGATTATTAATGAAAAACTGCCAGTAAAAGACATAAAATTTATGTAATTAACGAACATATATATTAAATAGTATTGTATGGACATTTTACTTACATCTGTACATACATAATTGGTCCTTCAGACTGGATTACGACCTAGCTTTTTTTTAAAGTCAATTCAGAATGACAGATTTTTGAGAAACTCTTCATGGCAATTTTATTTACTCTTAGAGTTTTTGCTAGAAATTTGCTGAGAGGAAGTCGCCGAGGAAATATTCCAATCTATACATCCACTCAAATTGTTTCCACTTGACTCAAGTGAAATCCTTTCCTAAGTTGCGTACAAGCATTACAACCGGTTAGTCTGCAGAATAGCTAAAGCCAGTTAATATAATTTTCATTTCAGGCAATCTTTTGGCTCCACAAAACGAAGATTGAATTGTTAAACTGTCAGAACTAAAGTCGTAGCGCTATTTATAACTCACATAATCCAGGTGTCTACACATAAGTCACTATGGAAATGTAAGTGAACCGTTTCATATTAACTTTGTTTTAGCGTCTGCATCAATAGCTCAGCTTTTACAAACAATCAGGTGACTGGTGTAGGTAAGGTTAGGTGGTGAACGTCCTCCTACCCCTTCGCAATCAATATTCAACTCGGAAATCAAACATTTCCTAGAGGAAACATTCAGAGTTTAAAATAAATTTTATCAGAAAGAGAGAGAGATCAAAATCCTTTTTTTTTGGCAAAGTGCAGTGTACTGGTCGTGATGTGAAAAACAGCCTCTTCCTCCTCCTCCAGGCTCGAAGCTTCTGCAGCAGTCTTTTGTTGGAATATGACACATCTACCAAAACGACAGTTGACTTTGAAAATCATGCAATTAAGTACAGAAATGAGTCGGTCCTCTTCTGAGCTAGAACTTTCAACAGAGTCTAGCAATATTGCACGTACGACCTTGCTACCAAAGAGTGCTGCTGTGTAAAAGAAGTGGATAATATCCAATTATTGATGCAATCCTAATACTAGTTTGCGGTTCTCCGTGCTCATCAGTAATCAATTTCCAACGATGTTCTATGTCCCGAAACCCATACAAAAGCTAACTTTGACTGATTCGAAATGTTCCTAAGAAGTCCTCGGGTATTTATGAACACGAACGGAAAGCAGTTTCAACGTTCGAACCACGTTCTTTAGGAAGTTTGTCGGCAGCTTAGATGTCCAAATAAATCAGAGCTTATCAAGGAAAACCTATCCTCTCAAAATCAATGCTCTTTCAAATAGCCATGACCTCTGCTTGATAATAACACCGTTGTGCCCAACCCTTAACAAATATGTAACACGTCTTTTCAATCATCAGTATAAACCTAAAGAATCATATTGGAATCCTCCAGTTTTTTAGACCAGACATCTTTTTTCCGAATTCTAAAATTAAATGTTCAAGTCAGAATCATTGTCGCTTTTGTAGCGCTCTCAATAATGTTATCAATGTATTCGGAAAAAGAAGAAAGTTGTACTGTTAAAGCAGGTTTTAGAATAATAGGGTTGCCGTCTACGGTTGCCTAGAAACAATGCCTTTTGTGGGTTATTGTATTAATTGTTGTGACAAGAAACTGCGCTCATTTAGCTATACTACTTCCCTGGAGATTGTGGTACCTCACTCTGAAGTCTTTTTTGTTCTGCGAAATACCGATTGTATTCTCCCTTATTAGTATAGGAAATGCCTTAGCTTGCAGTTAAGTAGCTTAAACACCACACCACGCCACCTCCTAAGTGCCCTCTAAGTTTTTCCAGGCTTAGGTTATATGGGTAGCTTTAATTAAACCTAAGACTAGTACTACAAGGAAGTTGGACCTGTTTTACCACTATTTCATAAATAATAACAAAAGGACTAGGAATGTATTGTGCATCGAATTAAATATTTCTGCCTCATGTAGGATGGCTGAAATGAATGTATGACAGCTCAGAGCAAACCCTCCAAAAATGAGTATGAAGAAGTTTAAATAAGTTGTAGTCACCGTAGTCTAGTAGGTAGTGTGTTGGCTTAATAGACAAGAAGCTAGGCTTCAAACCCCAGGGCAGACATCGCCAACAAAACGAAGTAAGAAAAAATTTTTCTGCGGCGACTTCCTCTCAGCAGATTTCTGGCAACTGTGAGAGTGAATAGAAAATTGCCATGAAAAGTTTCTCGAAAATCTGTCGTTCGGAGTCGAATTTAAACTTTAGGTTCCGCCACTCATGTATAAATAGCATAAGTGGCGTGAGAAGCAAGGTCGTATACCTGATAGAAGTGTTGTAATGACCAATTATGTCTGTATGTATGTAAGTTTAGTTCATATCGATTAAAAGTGATATCGATTACTTGATGAAGATAAAGTAAAAGGGAATTTCAATCCAGTGTAGCTACGCAAAAATTTCTTGCAGTTTACCTGGGTTTTGTGATTTTACTTACGAATGAAGAATTTTAATGCATTTGAGTAGGCATCATAAAACATGTTATCCCTCGTGGTAATTCAATATTTTTTTTTTTGTTCTCTCATAGGAAAAGAAAAGCATACCACACCAGCATGTTTTGTATGTCATTTCTTCTTCTCAATAACTGATGATGATGATCATAAAATCCCCCCTCCAGCTTAATTAAACAAATTGTCGAACGAGTATTTATTTTTTAAAAGTAATGGAAGTTGTAAAACGTTTTTTAAATCAAAAAACGAAGTCTTAAAACCATAATTGACAATTTATTTTAAATTAGTTAAACAATGCTAATGACGATGACGACGACAGACGATAACGATGCAATACATTTAAGGTAATGGGTATGAGGCTATAATAATGCAGTAAGCCATTGTGGTAAGAGAGTAAGTATATCTCTTATGTTTTACCTGAAAACTGAAAATAATTTTTTTTATTACCAAACCTTGGCAAGTCAAGTCAAGCAGCATTATTACATGAAACATCGTATAAGCCGCCTTAAATAATTTTATGGCCAAAAATAAATTCTATAATAGAGAGAGAGACAGAGAGAAAGAGGGAAAGAGTACGAAACAACGCAGTAGAAACAATATGTATCATGAGAAAGAGAACGAGAAAAGAACAGTTAAAAACGTATTTACAACCAGATTTCAAGCATAACATTTTTGTAATAAATTTTAATAAGAGGACGCTATAAATCACTGTAAGAGAAAAAAAAAAAGAATTCGGGGGGATAAATTACCCGGTTTAAGACGCCGTGTTAATTACTTTTCAAATAAAGGATAATGGAAATGGGAATTATTTTTGTTCTTCTTTCTTTTTTTTAATAAATGAACTCTACTATGCATACGTGGACTTCAGTGTAAAACTAAATTAAGGTGGTAACCAAAGCAGGTAGAGAAAGTAAAGCAGTCACATTAATTTGTCGTCCACAGTTCGAATTGTATTCGCTTAGTGACGAGTAATAGCATGATTCAGCGGCAGTAGTAGTAGAAATATTAAACGGATAAGCTCATGAATTCTAACGTATTACTATTACTGTATCGTTGATAGTTAGCTAGTTAACAGGTAGTAGCAATGGTCGTAGTAATAGTAGTATAAACAGTAGTGTAATAGTAAGTAGTAATAGTAGGAGCAAAATTGCCGTAAAAAGTTCCTCAAACGCCTGTCGGCCACTCGACACTAAAAAACCTTAAGATCCTGGCCTAACCGCAGAAAAATTAACACACACACAACATGGGTTTTATGAGAACGCTGGATTGTAAACTCGACTAGAGGATTGTAACGATTAATTAAGCAAGCAACCAAAGAATGAATGACGTGGGTAAAATACAGGTGATAAAAAATTCTACTTCTCCCTTCCACACTGCTCCCTGTTCTGTTGCTTCTCATGTAACTCACTTGCCAGTATTCCAATACAATAAAGTGCATAAATATGGGTCACCTTGTGAGTGTTGGCCTTAAATAAACAATACAAGAAGCCATAATACATTAAGAAACATCTGGAAGGATACCGCACCCTTCCAAACCCCGCACCCGCCAAAATCTGGAACAAAATAATCTTTAGAAATGCTGTGGTCGAACTTATATGCCCGTATTGTTTTATTAGGGGAGTAAATTAGTTAAATAGTGCTGGATGAGTGATCAAGAATTTCGTCATTCTTGGCTAATTAGAAGAGAGGTAATGAAATGTCAAATACGTACACTTTTTCATTATTTTTTTTAATTTTAATTAACACATAAAACTTACCTTTTAATGTTATTGTTGTTGTTACTGTTGTTTCTTTTTAATGTTTTTTTTTTTCAATATAATCCTTTCGTATTAGTGGTGAATATTATT
>QOCX01004401.1:4433-14852 GCA_005959815.1 Sarcophaga bullata | reverse complement strand
TTTTGGAAATAGACTCCAAACCAAAAAATTCAAGAGGTGCATAGGAATATTTTTCCCATGGGAAAAATAGGCCTAAGGCTGATGAAGTCTAAGGCCGGTTTTTTCCCCTTTGTTTACTGATTACATCGTAGATGTTGTTCAACGCAAAAAATATTTTTGGTGACCATGTCTCCTCCTTCTCATATGTTCTGCTACATAATTCAACGTTTTTATATCGGGTTTTAACAAGTAGCGATTTCCGAGCTTTGACGCTTAATAATGGCCATAATATTTTATGACCATAATATCGGTCAAATTATTCAGTCTGATTTGTCAAATCACTACGGATGCCCATAAGAAAATGATTAATGTTCGCTGAATAAACTCTAGAAGTCGCCGTTGTCTAGTAGCAGTATGTCTATTGGACGTGAGGCCAAGGTTCAAACATCCAACAAAACGAAATATGAAAAAACAAGTCTTTTGCGACGTTCTCCCCGGCAGATTTCTGGCAAAAACTCTGAGAGTAAACAAAATTGCCATGAAAAGTTTCTCAAAACATCTGTTTTTCGTAGTTGACTTTAAACTGTAGATACCGCCACTCCTGCATAAAATTAACACACACAACATAAGTGCTGTGAGAAACTAAGTCTTAATCCTGACGGAAGGATTCTTATGACCAATTATGTATTCATACATAGACTCTAGAACAGTTGGCGATTGATTCAAATATTTTTTGTTTGCCTATCATGGTTTTATTTACGCTACAAAAACCGCAGCAGTTATGAAAATTAACTTAACCCATGCTATCAATGAACTCTGGCCGATTTATGCGCCAGTGTTATGAAAAACTGATCATTTCGTTTGAGCTACACCGAAAAAAACTGCTCATAATGGCATCCATTGGCCTTTTCAGACGAATAAAACATTTCGATGATAAATCATACACATTTTGTTGTTGAATAACTGATTGGCTTGACATATTTCGGTCGGTATTTTTCCACAAATTTGAAGATTGAAGGTTTAAATTGCATTGAGTAACTGTGGATACTATGTAGTTACATGCATAAATTCTGCCATCTACCATTCCCGATCCGACTGATCAACAAAAAAGGTATTGTAGGCCATCATGACACCAGGCCGTGGTTAGAAATTTCGTCAACATACTACACGACTGCTATGTCAACAGAATTATGACGGACGGTCATTGATTGCAGGGCATATGTGTAGTATCGGCAATGAATATATAAATAGCGTAGCGTGGAATCAAAACTTTTCTTTAGCTAATCTCTTAGCTAGATAAGAGAGTGATGAAATTTTAAATTTTAAATCAATAGATCTTTAAGGACAGGTTCAATCACATATCATAAGAAATCCAAACATTTCTACAGTAAAAGTGTCAGCCATTTGGCATGAGTATTTCAAACCCTTCTTTCAGAACATTTCACTTCTCCTGTGCCATTGTTTTAAACAAAATCTGCTAATTAAGTTATTAAAATAAACAAAAAGAATTTTTTACGCTGTGATGTATACTTGCATGAAACTTTATTTGATTTCTAGTCTGGGAACATACTATGTGCTCTTATTGGTCGGTGCAAAAAGTTACGTTTTCTTTGCTTGAAAACATTAACAAAGATAAACTTAGCTAACAGAAAAAGAAAATAAAGTTGTTAACATTTGACGATATAACTCTCTCTCTCTCTCTCGCTCTCGTTCCTCTCTCTAAATCTCTCGTCTGGTGTTTAATTCTCTCTCTTTTCTTTTTTTTTGCTCTTTTGCTTAAGATCCTGGTTTACAGTGTTATAAGAAAAATTCCGTTCTCTAGAATGAACAATAATTTCAAACCGCAATTAATAATGAATGTAGGGTGAATGAAGCAAGGGAAACGGAGAGAAATAAGTGCCGATATAAAGAAACATAAAAAAGCCAAATAAAGTTTAAAATCTTTGTATCGGCTTATGAGTAAGTGTTTATGGGCATGATAATTTTAAACGAAAAAAAGAAATTGCATGAGTTGGACAACATGGACAACATGGAGAGAAAATGTTAATGTAGAGGTAGGCTGTGATATGTTGTGATATTTTTTAAAATTAATTTAATTTAAACAGAGAAGTAGACTCAGCACTGTTGTTCGGGTTATCATGGGGCATTGCATTATAGGAACGCATGTGAGGTTTAATTGCCTTAAACACCTTGTAAAAGACTTCTGTAGAAGCTGCAGAGATGAGGAGAAGAATGAGCCTGTTCTTTACCTACTGTCTACATGCCTGGCACTTTGTCGGTGGAAAAAGAGGCATCTGGGTGCCAACTGTACAGATGACCTGGATGAACTGTCTTGAATTGATATTAGCAGTTGCTGAGTTGCTTCATTTAAAGCTTCGAGTGGTTCTTAAACTAGGGGAAAATATGAAACTGTGGTATTGCAATGGGCCCTGTTTATGGCCCAAGTTCGTTCGCTCATTACATCTTCTTCCTAGCAACCTACCTAAACAAAATCGTATAATTTCGCTTGTTTTATACATTCCAAAAAAAATTGTTCCTGAATTAAACTAAGCATCCCTCTTAGTTTTAGAACTTTTGTTGCTTTTTGTTAAAATGTATTTACTTATGGTCACACACTTGCTTAAAGAATTTTATGAAACTGAAACACAGACAAACTTTTCCATTAAAGAATTTTTAAATGAGGGTCACTTTAACATTTAAAAACTTTGTTTATTTTTTTTTTAATTATATTTAATTGTTATTTAATTAAAACTAATTAAGTGTTGTTAAATTTCTAAAATACAAAAATTTTTAAATGAATTTCCTGCTGTTATCACCGTAAAAATTAAATCAATCACGTTACAATTTACAGTGGCAGCAGCAGTAGGAGAAAAACTGTAATAACTACGGTGTCAGTAGTTCATATTGACTTATCATTAGCCATCAGTAGGTCATTAATCATGAAGTTTAATTATGAAAATGTAACTGAACATTTAAACACTGAGCCCAACAGCCAATGATTAATTTAAATGCTGCAGACGCTAACAAGATAAATTAAGATGATTTTCACGTAATTATATTTATTAATTTAATTTTGTTTTTATCATTGTTTTTTATTTTTTTTTTATTTATTTTTATATAATAATCAAAGAAAGCTGAATAATTATATCAGCCAAAACACCTAGCAGCCAAACAACCCATGACTTCAATTAATTTTAGTGTCTGGTACACCAAAGCGTATGATTAATATTTAATGCCATAAATACGAAAAAATGCCATTAATTACTCACTCTACAGCTCTTTCTCTTCTCTCTCTCTCTCTCTCACTCTCCAATGTTATGGTATTTTTCTGTATGTGTGTGTGTATGTTTCAGTGCATCAACTCTTATTTACGTGCTTAACTTTTGGCTTAAAGGATTTTTTTTCGTTCATGAATTTATTTCGCAGAATTATCTTTTAAAGAGTTTAAATGAGTTTTTAATTAAAATTTCAAGAAATGTCATGAAAACAAAGGCGAAAATATTACCGGCAATTCGTTATCACACCACTTATGTTTTGTTTGTTTAATTTTATAACTGAGTGGCGGGACCTATAGTGTTAAAGTCGATTTTTGAATAACTTAACAGAGTTTCCAATGGAGTCTTGCTGAGAGGAATTGACGAAGAATTTTTTTTCATATTTCGTTTTGATGTCTGTCCTGGGGTTCGAACAGTGGCCTTTCGTAAAAGAAGCCAATCCACTACGTCATATTTTTTCAACTGCAGCTTTTTTTTTAGTATTTCAAGTACTTTGTAAGTGATCTTTAGTGCCTCCAATATATTGTTACGAAAATGGAAATGGTGTAACATCGTTTAACATTAAATGTTAAAACAAAGCTACAAAAACAAAACAATGGACTTGTTATCTTTATTAACGAAAATAAAACAACAACATCAGTATAACAAGAAAAAGGAATAAACAAGTAAACAACAAACAACAACAACTCTGAAGGGATGAACGTAAACAAGATACGAAAACAATAATGAAGAAAACATGTATGAATGTAAACGAGATGTAAACAAGATGTTTACATTTAAAGAAACCTCGTGAAGGCGAAGACTAGAACCCTCGCCTACGAGAACATGCATCAGACTGTTTACATCGCTATATAAAAAGTAAGGCAAAGCTACAAAGTCGGAGTAGAAGTTCAGTCAGTCTTGTGTGAAGACGCGTTGCGTGTGAAGTAAACCAATCGTGGTTTGAAGATCTCCTTTACAAAGATCTACAGAACAATTGTGTCGTAATTGTTATTGTTTATCACAAAGGGCATAAACAAAAGGGATAACAAATAAAACAATTGTTGTTGTTAGAATCAGTTGTGTACAGTGGCACACAAAAGTTGTGTGATTAATAAAGAATTTAATTTAAGACTGAAAACAAATTTATTTTTAATTTTTATTTGCAAGCTACGAGCTCATATTTCAAACGTTTTTAAAAGGTAAAAACGTAACAATATGTTTACGGCTAGATTGCCGTTCTGTGTTTAGGAGTTGCAAAATTTCTTTGATTTTCCTAGTAACTGACCAACTATTACTTACTCCGTAAGAAAACGAGGGTTCTTTCCTTCTTTTACCTCCTGCTGTAGGAACATAATAATCTTTTTTGAGCTCTGATCTCTTTTCCGTTTTCCCCTTGGACTTCTATTGCATTGACCTCGGCAGAATTATATTGAATGATATTAATTGTGTGTCTTTAAAGAGAAAAAGAAATAATAACCAGCATGGTAGTAAAATGCCGTTAGTAATTTCCGCCCATATTATAAGCGTAAATGGCTGACAGGCATGCCACTGCACGTTTAGAGTGTCTTAAATGTGTACATTTGTGGCGGCAGTTAATAAAACAATTGAACACGAAATTCCAGAGACAAATAATGGCCATCAAAAGTTTACTTTTTTTTTCCGTCATAAAATTTTATTGTTTTGTTTGGCACATAATTCTCTAGGGGGCGGGGGGGGGGGGTTATAACCAACTACACAATGAAAACACGTACACGAAGTATTTAGTCCCTGAGGTTTTAATTTGAACGTTTAGTGTTTATAGTTTTCAACAAGCACGTGTGACAAATTATTATCATTATTGTTGTTGTTGTATTTTTGTATTCAATTAACTTAAATTTGATACTTCTGTTGTTGTTTTTTTTTTTAATTTGCGGCTTAGTTAGCGATAAACAATTGCTGTTCATTTGCAAATGTTTGTTTTATTTTTATTGCCATTGCAAAAAGCAACCACAGCAACAAATTTGAAATTTTACTAGAATTATAAACAATAATCAAATCATGTTATTTAATTATGGTTTTTCTAACCAAATATGACCACATTTTACAATTACTTATGCGGACAATCAAAAACATTTTTAAAATTCAGCAAAACGTTAAATAAAGGACTTAAAAGCATAAAATTTTCTAAAAATCCACGAACAACTGACCAACAGTATTGTTTTTGTTTTTATTTTTCATGGTTTTAATGTTTGTGTTTTAACTCCTGTATTGTGGTTGAGTGAGCAAAACATTATTTACTCATAGTAATTGTATGCATGTGTGTATGCTGTTTGGTTACTCTCTTCGTTGATTATTTACTCTTACAGTTGGTCGTGTTGGGTAAAATGCAAATAATTAACTTGTAAACACTTGTATACACACACACACAAACATGCAAAATTCTCACACGCATTGGTAGAACACAAAAACTTATACCTGCATGTTGGTTGGTTTTATTTTCGTTAAAAAGTAACAAGTCCATTGTTTTGTTTTGTAGCTTTTGGTTTAACTTTAATGTTAAACGATGTTACACCATTTCCATTTTCGTAACAATATATGAGGAGGCACTAAAGATCACTTACAAAGTACTTGAAATACTAACAAAAAAAGCTGCAGTTGAAAAAATATGACGTAGTGGATTGGCTTCTTTTACGAAAGGCCACTGGTCGAACCCCAGGACAGACATCAAAACGAAAATATGAAAAAAAAAAATTCTTCGTCAAATTCCTCCTCAGCAAGACTTCCATTGCAAAAACTCTGTTAAGTATTCAAAAATCGACTAAACTATAGGTCCCGCCACTCCATGTATAAAATTATACAAAACAAAACATAAGTGGTGTGATAACGAATTGCCGGTAATATTTTCGCACTTTGTTTTCATGACATTCTTGAAATTTTAATTAAAAAAACTCATTTAAACTCTTTAAAAGATAATTCTGCGAAATAAATTCATGAACGAAAAAAAATCCTTTTAAGGCCAAAAGTTAAGCACGTAAATAAGAGTTGATGCACTGAAACATACACACACACATACAAGAAAAATACCATAACATTGGTAGAGTGAGAGAAGAGTAGGAGAGAAATAGAAAAGAGCCTTAGATTGATAATTAATTGCATTTTATTATCCGTATTTATGGCATGTAAAATATTAATTCATACCTTTGTGTACCAAACAAAAATTAATTGAAGTCATGGGTTTGTTTGGCGCTAGTTGTGTTGGCTGATAAATTAATTCAGCTTCTTTGATTATTAATAAAATTCGAATAAATAAAAAAAAATAAAAGAAACAATGATAAAAACAAATAAATTAATAAAATAAATTACGGAAAAATCAATCTTAATTATATTGTAGCGTCCTGCAGCATTTAAATTATCATTGCTTTGGCGCTCATTTAAATGTTCATTACATTTTCATAATTAAATCTCATGATTAATGGACCTAACTGATGGACTAATGATAAGTCAATATAACTACTGACACCGTAGTATTACAGTTTTCTCCTACTGCTGCTCTGCACTGTAAATTGTAACGTGATTGATTAATTTTTACGGGTGATAACAGCAGGAAATTCATTTAAATTTTTGTATTTAGAAATTATAACAACAACTTAATTAGTTTTAACTAAATAATCAATATAATATATTAAAAAAAAATAAACAAAGTTTTTAAATGCTTAAAGTGACCCTCATTTTAAAAAATTTTCTCTTTAATGGAAAAGTTTTCTGCTGTTTTCAGTTTCATAAAAATTCTTAAGCCAACAGTGTACATAATAAAAATAATTTTAACAAAAAATTCAACAAAAAGTTCTAAAACTAAGAGGATGCTTTAGTTTAATCAGAACAATTTTTTTGGTCCCGGCAATGTATAAAAACAAGCGAAATGTAATACGATTTGTTTAGTAGGTTGCTAGTGGAAAGAAGATGTAATGAGCGAAGAACTTGGGCCATAAACAGGGGGGCCCATTGCCAATACCACAGTTTCATATTTTCCCCTAGTTTTAAGAACCACTCGAAGGCTTTAAATGAAGCCACTCAGCGCAACTGCTAATATCAATTCAAGACCAGGTTCATCCAGGTCAATCTGCCTACACGCTGGCACCCAGATTGCCTCTTTTTCCACCGCACAAAGTGCCCAGGGCATGTAGACAGTTAGGCTAGAAGAACAGGCTCATCTTCTCCTCACTCTGCCAGCTTCTTACAGAAGTCTTCTTACAAGTTTTAAGGCAATAAAACCTCAACATGCGATTCCTATAATGCAATGCCCCATGATTAACCAACAACAGTGCTGAGTCTACTTCTCTGTCTTAAATTAAATTAATTTTAAAAAAATCACCAACATATCACAGCTACCTCTACATTAACATTTTGCTCTCCATGTTGTCCATGTTGTCCAACTCATGCAAATTCTTTTTTCGTTTAAAATTATCATGGCCCCATAAACACTTACTTATAAGCGGATACAAAGATTTTAAACTGTTATTTTGGCTTTTTTATGTTCTTCTATATCGGCACTTATTTCTCTCCGTTTCCCTTGCTTCATTCACCCCTACATTCAATTATAATTGCCGTTTGAAATTATTGTCATTCTAGAGAAACGGAATTTTCTTATAACATGTAAACAGGAATCTTAAAGCAAAAAGAGCAAAAAAAAAAAAGAAAAGAGAGAGAATTAAACACCAGAGAGAGAGAGAGAGGAACGAGAGGAGAGAGAGAGAGGAGCTTAACTACGTCAATGTTAACAACTTTATTTTCTTTTTCGTTAGCTAAAGTTTATCTTTGTAATGTTTTCAAGCAAAGAAAAACTTAAACTTTTTGCACCCGACCAATAAGAGCACATAGTATGTCCAGACTAGAAAATCAAATAAAGTTTCATGCCAAGTATACATCACAGGCGTTAAAAAATTCTTTTTGTTTTATTTAATAATCTAATTAGCGCAGATTTGTTTAAAAAACCAATGGCACAGGAGAAGTGAAATTGTTCTGAAAAGAAGGGTTTTGAAATACTCATGCAAAATGGGGGCTGACACTTTTTACTGTAGAAATGTTTGGATTCTTTATGATATGTGATTGAAACCTGTCCTAAAGATCTATTGAATTAAAATTTAAAATTTCATCACTCTTCTCGTATCCTAGCTAAGAAAGATTAGCTAAAGAAAGTTTTGGATTCCACGCCTACGCTATTTATCATATTCATTGCCATACTACACATAGCCCTGCAATCAATGACCGTTCCGTCATAAAATTCTGTGTGGACATAGCATCGTGTAGTATGTTGACGAAGATTTCTAACCACGCCTGGCTGTCATGAATGCGCCCTACAATACCTTTTGGTTGATCAGTCGGACGCGGGGAATGTGTTAGCCATGGCAGAATTAATGCATGTAACTAACACATTAGTATCCACAGTTACTCAATGCAATTTAAACCTTCAATCTTCAAATTTGTTGGAAAAATACCGCACCGAATATGTAAGCCAATCAGGTTATTCAACAACAACGAATGTTGTATGATTTATCATCGAAATGTTTTATTCGGTCTGAAAAGGCCAATGGATGCCATTAGAGCAGTTTTTTTCGGTGCTAGCTCAAACGAAATGCATCAGTTTTTCATAACACTGGCGCATAAATCGGCAGATTCAGTTTGATAGCATTGGGTGTAAGTTAATTTCATAACTGCTGCGGTTTGTAGCGTAAATAAAACCATGATAGGCAAACAAAAAATATTTGCAATCAATCGCCAACTGTCTAGAGTCTATGTCATGAATACATTAAGTTGTCATAAGAATCCTTCCGTCACGATTAAGACGTTAGTTTCTCAACAGCCACTTATGTTGTGTGTGTGCTAATTTTTATACATGGGTAAGGGTATTTACAGTTTAAAGTCGACACCGAGCGACCGATTTTTTGAGAAACCTTTTCATGACGGGTTTTTACTTCACTCTCAGAGTTTTTTGCCAGAAATCTGCTCAAAGAAAGTCGCCGAAAAAAGTATTTCGGCATACTTCGTGTTTTTTAGAGAGGTCTGACCTGGGGTTTGAACCGTGGCTTTATGGCGACTTTATTTATTTATTCTGTCCTGAGGAAATCATTATTTAACTAAAAATGCTCAAATTTTCATAAAATTGTATTGAAGTACATATTTTTACGTTTTTATTTTACGTTTATGAGCTCGTAGATTGCAAATAAAAATAAAAATAAATTTGTGTTCAGTTTTAAATAAAATCCTTTATTAATCACACAACTTTTGTGTAACACTGTTTACAACTGATTCTAACAACAACAATTGCTTTATTTGTTATTCCTTTTGTTTATGCCCTTTGCGATAAACAATAACAATTACTGCACAATTGTTCTGTGGATCTTCAAACCACGATTGGTTTACTTTACACGCAATGCGTCTTCACAAAAGACTGACAGAACTTCTACTCCGACTTTGCATGCTTTGCCTTGCCTTTTATATAGCGATGTAAACAGTCTTGATGAATGTTCTCGTAGGCGAAGGTTCTCGTCTTCGCCTTCATGAGAATTCTATGAAAGTAAACAACATGTTTACATTCATACATGTTTACTTGCTTGTTGTTAGTGTAGGTTGTTTACGTTTGTCCTGCTGTTGTTGTTGTTCGTTGTTACTTGCTTATAACGTTTTTTCGTTATACTGATGTTGTTGTTTTATTTTCGTTAATAAAGTAAACAAGTCCGTTGTTTTGTTTTTGTAGCTTTTGTTTAACATTTTAATGTTGAACGATGTTACAACATTTCCATTTCCGTAACAATATTTGTAATAAATTAGCCTGATATTTGCGAATGTAGAATAATTTAATAAAAAATTAATTAACAATTAAATTCTACATGAAATAATCTCTTTATTAAAATATATTTTTAAGTGTTTAAATTGTCATGTATTATTATGTTAATTAAATTTCAATTAATATTTCAGATCTTTGTTTAACTTCATATAGCCTGCTGCTTTGCAACTATTAATTACGTTCGAATTTAATTAATATGCCTTACAACAAAGGTAATTGAAATTAATTCTTTAAATAAAATACACCACTTTATGTGTTTGTGCATGTGTTTATAACCATTCGAAATAATTCATTTCGTTTAAGTTTCAAATACAAAAAATGCATTCACATTCCAATTTAAATTGAATATTTTTTTGGAGA
>QOCX01004400.1:0-14853 GCA_005959815.1 Sarcophaga bullata | reverse complement strand
ACTGATAGATAGAGGGAGAGAGAGGGAGAGAGAGAGAGAGAGAGAGAGATAGAGGGAACTACATATACATACGTACGTTCATAACAAGGTCTTGTCTCTTCTCTATTCCCTTAGCTGCCAGACGTTTTACAAAGAAAAAACTTTAATTTCTTGGCACTGAGTTACGAATTAAAATTTTTTAATTAAAAATTCATGAGGCAATAAAATTTCTTTTATTTTTTTTTTGTATTTTTCTTTATTTTATTTGTGTTGGTTTTTTATGTTAAGAAATTTTAAGTTTTTTTTTTTACTTTTCTCCCTTTGTATCCGAAACTTGCAGTGAAAAGTTATGCTAATGTGAGTTTAATTAAGCATGAGGCGTATGCATACATAAATTGATCTATAATACTTTAGTTACAATTACGATCCAGCTTCTCACACCACTTTTGTTGTGTGTATTAATTCTACAGCTGAGTGGCAGAAGCTACAGTTTAAAATCGATGCCGAACATAGAATTTTTGAGTAAATTTTTCATAGCAATTTGCTTGGCAAAAGAAATTTTTTTTCGTACTTCATTTCTCCACACCACTTATGTTTTGTGTGTTGTACTTATATATAAATGGCAGGACCTCTAGTTTAAAATCGATGCCGAATAATAGTTTTTTGAGTAATTTTTTCATGGCAATTTTGTTAGTGATGTCTGACCTGGGTTTTGAACCGCGAGCTCCTGTCTAATAAGCAACATACTACCTACAAAACTACGGCAACTACTAAGATTATTAATATTTAAAATTTCATATAAAAATTTCTATTAACACTCTTTGCTGGCACAATATAAATATAAAAAAAACGACTTCATGTTGGTAATTATAAAAAAATAAGGGGAAAAAAATCAAAGCAATTATGCAAAATCACTTTAAATTGACCCTTCAAAGCTACAAAAATCTATTAAATATTGACGTGACTATTTTCAAAAGTAATTTTTTTTTTTACTTGTGTTCTTTTTTATTTGATTTGTCGATATCGACCCAAAAGTAACACATAAACACACTTACAAAATTAACCCAGAAACTTTAAAACATTTATTCATTCAGTCTCTTGGTTTTTTTCAATTTTTTTTTTAATATTTCTTTAGAAAAAAAATTCGACAACAACAACACCAATCTTAAATCAATAATGATGACTTTCATGTAACTTGTTAAGGTTCCCTGAGTAAGGGCAGGAAAGAAAAGAAAGTATATTTTCCAAAGATTTCTAACTTGAAGCAGAGAATTTTCTTTATTTTTTTGGTTTCTTTGCTTCACTCTTCATTTGGTTCGTGTGGAATACAATTCACCATTATGGAAAATTAAAATCTTTTTGGACTTATCACCCCAATGGGTTTTCTTTCTTCTTTCTTTCTTTTTTTATTATATTATATTTTTTTTCCAATCTATTTTCATGGTTGTGTTTTCTTTTTTTTATTTCGATAAAAAAATAAAAAGGGAAAAGAAAAAAGATGTATGAGGCAATATCAACAAAAAATTTCTTTTTTCATATACACATGTATAAATGTTTTTGTAAATGTTGTTGTTTTTCCTTTTTTTTATTTGTATTTCTTTGCGTTCTTAAAGGTTAGGTTTATTCAGTTGAGAATTTCTTTACCAACAAAGTTTGTCTGTAAATATGTGAATGCATTTGTTTATTTATTAATAAGAATGTAATTTGAGTGTTCTCTTCTTATAAAAAGAAGGAGCCTAGTACACCATCACAAATGGATACTCTGTCCAATAAATTTGAAGCTTTCAAATTTTTTTTATTTAGGAAATAAAACCAGTCTCTTCGCGAAGTCATACTATTATCCTGAATTGTTCTCTATGACAGTCGTCTGTGTCCCTTAGAATTATTCGTAAAATTTTGGATTTGTTTCACCTAACTCCTAAGAATTTGAAATTGTCCATTTAAAGTTTTTCCGTCTAGGAAATCGAACTGTTCTAGTTACAGGATATGTTCTCATCATGGTGCTGAGTTGGCTACGTTCGAGGGGACTTAAGGTAAATTGGATAGTTGGAGGTTTTGTTTGTTTACAAAGAAGAAGACACACGTTACAGCAAATTCTGACTTCTTGACTAGGCTATCAGTAGTAATAACTTGAGTCTTATTCAACATCTTTAACGTGGAATCGAACAACAACTAGAAATGTGGCTTAAATGATATTTAGTGGAGTGACATCCAGCTGATCCCTGGTTTCTTAGGTATGACATGGTGAGTCACCAAAGAAGTATTAATATCTACTGAAACAATCATAGGAGATAAGTTTAGAAAATTTAAAACATTCTGAGGCTATGAAAACCTTATTTCAAGTGGACAACATTGTGTCACATCTTCATAGTGGATTACCTTATTCGGACTCTCTGAAAAACTCAAGTATGGAGACGACTTTGGTGACTTTCAACCCAGAGTTTCTGGCAAAAATTGCAATGAAATAGTGTTCTAGAATCTGTCGTTCGGAGTCGACAAGGTGATGTGAGAACCTAGGTCATAATCCTGCTTAAGGTAGTATAACACATAGCGTATGTATGTATGTATGAAGATGACTGTGGATCTTTTACAAGTCTACGAAAGTGAACAGTGCAGGATTAGTGTCTTACGGGACAATTTACTTACAGATACCTTCACAGATGCATGATAATGAACGATGGAAATCTTCAATGCCTAACATTCTAAAAAAATTTTGAAAGAATTATGGAAGTTCATCGAAATACGGGTTTCGTATTATTTTACAAGACTTGTATCTATCATGGGTAGCAGTGTGGTCAATAAAATGGCTTATAGTATGTCGATTCGGCATTATTCGTTTTCCCTTTACTTACCTTCTTAACAGGCCTGCCATTGCTATGAATCTCCTTCAGAATTTTAGTAATGTTCGTTGGCCTATTTTATGAATTTCTGGTGGGTGTGTGTGTGTGTGTGTGTGTGGTACGTTTTATTTGACTTTGAAGCTTATAATAACAATATGTGTGCTATAAATAATAAAAACAAAAAATTTCATAGAAAAACCATTTAACCGCAGGATATAAATAAAATTCAATAATGTAAAGCAAAAAAAAAAAAAAAAAAAAATTAAGCGCAAATTGCTCATATCTCTCTCTTCGTAGCGTTTGACAGTATAACAAGCAGTTTCCTTTGTATAAATTTAATTATGCTTTGAGGTTTTAGGTTTTTTAGAAAATTTATAACTTCAACAGTCGCTAGACTAACTGCAGAATTTATTGCGGAAATATTTACGATTTCATATCTTCCTAGGAACTGTGGTTATAAGAAAACCAAAAGAAATAAAAAAATTCAAATAAATTTAACGAATATTCATTGAAAATATTTTTTATAAGGAATTGCTAAAAATTAAAGAAATAAGTTAAAATCGTTTTTGTAAAGATTTATAACAAAAGATAGTGACTTTTAGTAAAGTTTAGTAAATTTAACTTTAAGATTTCTTTGTTAAAATCTTGGGGTGGGGGTAAGAAACAGAATTCTTTTCTATACTTGACGGCCACAGTGACTTTCTTTTCTCTTTTCGAAAAACAAAAAGTTCAAGTTTTTTGTTTTTGTCTTGCTTTCAGCAGGAGTCAAGAAGGCACCACCACACAGTCTGGGGCTCCTGCTGAATTTTTATTTTCAATGCACTGATAACGCAACGAATAAGAAATCTTGTTTGGATTACTTCTTATATTTTTTCGGCGTGTTTTTCTTTTTTTTTTGCTTTCATTAAATTTGAAATTTTGTTACACATTATGGTTTACCACTACATGCCATTATAATCATGGCAATGAGAAAAAAATAGTTCCGAGAACAGTAAGCCATTTTCAACAGAAATTTTATTTAATTTTTAAATCAGATTTGTGGAAGTTAAAAACTTTAATAACCTGCAAATAGTCGATATGGAAGCAGCATAAAATTCTCTAAAGCGGATTATCTTCTCTTTTAAAGCCAAAATTAATTCAATCTTTCAGT
This sequence comes from Sarcophaga bullata, assembly GCA_005959815.1. NCBI lineage: Eukaryota > Metazoa > Arthropoda > Insecta > Diptera > Sarcophagidae > Sarcophaga > Sarcophaga bullata. Next base: position 10,884 of record QOCX01004400.1, on the reverse strand, counting down.
TCGATTTCTTGGTTTACTTAAGTTTTCTCTTCGTTTAAAAATTAAATAGCCATGGCATCAAGGATTCCAAAGCAGGTCGGGCGTTACTTAGGATTGAAGATATATACGACGAAGCCAATTGTTTTCTTCAAGTGGGCAAACAAAAAAGTTTTTTCCTATTTATCGATTTTTCTTTTTTGTGGAAGACTTCAATTTCTTTTGTCGATGACTTGCATTTTTCTGGTTGAATACTTTCACCTTTTGTCGATAACATATTTTTTGGTCGATGACTTAAAGGTTTTTGGTCGATGACTTGCTTTTTTCGTCGATAATTTGCATTTTCTTTTGCATTTTTCTGGTTGAATCTTCCACCTTTAGTCGATAACTTGCATTTTGGTCGATGATTTGCATTTTTTTTCGCGATGACTTGACATTATTTTTAGTTCAACTTTTAGGAGCTTTACTCTCTAACAGTTTACATTAGATCTAAATGGAGAAGATGGACCCACATAAGAGGATTAATTTCTTATTCAGAACTCTGTTATACTCCTCTTCTCTCTTTACATTGACATTTTGAAGAAAAGAAGTAAAACAGTTGCAGTAACAATATCAGGATATTTTACTAACGAATTTAAAAAATTGAAAAATATATCAACTCAAATGTACATTGTGGGGGAAATGGTGTTTGCAGTTGCAACTCAACCCTTCTACTCATGCAATCGTAGACCATTGCACTATACTTAAGTTAAGCTTAGAGATAGACAGTCTTATAATTCCCTGAATAGAGTGTGATAGAGTGATAGATATTTTATATAAATTTAAAAATTTTTTCACTCCTCCACCCCCCCTCCTTTCTTTTTTGGTTTCATTTATATGGAGAGGTAATGTTAACAAAAAACACTATCAGGATTTTAACATGTTGCACTCAAGGGTTTTAAACAAATGTTGTTCCGGATTAGTAAAAGAATTGCAAAAACAGAAAAAAATTACAGAAATTTTTGTAAAACAGAAATAAAGAAGGAATTGAAATATTTTTCAAAAGAAAAGTAAAAAAAAAAATAATTTTTTTTTCAGGTGGAAAGTTATAAAGCGTTTTGACCATTTTTCTTATATTTCTTTTAAATCAGTAGAGTACTATGCTTTTATACAATTGAGGTGGCTGAATTGAGGTTTTACTAAATTTTCAACCTGATATATTTTAAAAAGGAACCTCTTAGTATCCTGCTCTGTTGCTTTCGCTTATTACATTGTAATTCTTATTTAATACATACTTTCGAAGCAAATAATTATCTTCCTAAGGATACTTTATTCTCTCAATATTAAAACATTACAGGGCTTTCAGAAGCATAACAATGGGCAAATAAAATAGGACTTCAGTTTCAAATCAAACAAGAACATAATATAAACCTTAATCCCTTGGCTAACTCTACTAGAAATTGGCAAATTCCTGAAGGGCAATAATTTGTTGTTGGCTGGTATTCATTACTCTAGGGAAACAAGGCAAAAATAATATAAAACAACAAATATGAGTAAGGAAAACAACCATTGTAGCAACAACCACAACAGCACCATTATACACAACAATAATGGTAGACGAATACGAAGACAATTGAGTACTAAATTGTCATGCAGCATACAGCCATGACTGTGTGTCACATCTTTGGGGAAAGGAAAACGTGCAACATGATAAAATCAAAACAACAACGAATGTGGCAAGGCATTGATAAAATCAAAAACAACAAGCATTTTTAGCCGGGAACAGTGGCAAACAGCGTACATTTACGAGGGAGAACAAAATGTACAGGAAATTTAAACAAAAAGTTTTTCTTTTTTGTTTATTTCATTGGAACAGTTTTTTCTCAAACGATGTCTCCATCTCTATGGGCACCCCAGAGTTAGTTTTGCAGTATTCACGTCTTAACTCAGCTTTACATAATTACATTACAAAACATACATACACAATTGATCATTAAAAAACTTCAGTTCGGATTACGACTTTGCTTCACACACCACTTTATGGTGTGGGTGTAATTAGTTGTAAGTTAAGCAGCAATAGAATTTAGTGACAGAAACTACCGTACATATACGAGGTTGGTCACAATCTAGAAAAGCAAATGCCAAGAAATTTTGGGTGAATTTTTTCATTTTTCTCGATTTGTTCAAAGTGTTGAACGATTGCTTCAAGCGTATCCACTCTAGCTTCGGATAAGCTTTACAACAGTGATGATTTTGGCCAAACTTTAGCAACAACACTGAAGTAAATGTCCCTGTTTTCACTATACGCAGAGAGCAAAAAGCAAAAAAAAAAAAAAAAAATCTTGGAAAACACAAAATTTTTTTTTTTTTTTTGGACAAATCAAAACGCGTGATTGACATTTGATTTAATGACTTTAACGTACAAATTTGCATAAACTGAACAATAAAATTGGTTTTAGTTTGGGTTTTTTTTCACAATTCTTCTGTATTTTCATTTCTTTTTTCCACTTAATTTTGTACAAAAAATCTTTTTTGTTTTTTTTTTTTTTTTCCCCCATAATTATGGTCACATTGAAATGCCATTTAAAAATAAGAAAAAAAATGTTAGAAAAAAACTAAATAAATGACACATTCATTTTGTCATCATGTTCAAAATGATGGAAATTTTTAAAGTTTTTAATAGAAATTGAATTAAAATTTTGTGTTGGAACATGTTCATGGGGGAAAAATATGTTCAAAGTCGTAATTAAATAAAAAAGGATTTTCCAGAATATGTTTTATCACTGTTCTTACTTTTTCATTACTTAAAGACAATTGAGATTTTTTTCCATAAAATATGGATAGCTTTTTAATAAACTAAGACGTTATCGATTATTTGTTTAATTGAAAAAGGCCTTCAAATATTATAAAGCAAGCACAAAACAAAATTTCCATTTGCGCTAACCAGCTGCTGCGATAATCATGGACAACAGTAAGGGTCTAAAGTGACTTTCAGATCCAACACAATTTAATTAATTGAATTAGGAAACAGATTTCATAGAATTCTGATGAATTATAATGATTATAATTTTAATTTAAAATTACTTTCTGCGTATGCCGAAACTTTATTTTAGATTACAATTCTCTCATTGAGTTATGAGATCCTTAGGAAAACTAAACAAATACCATTCCTAGCAACACAGTATAACCACTGCAGCACTGGTTTAGAAACGAAATATTATTTCATTCATGATGGGGCTGGCCGGTCTGTTTTCAAATTATCTCATCCGATTGTTACCAATTTTCGTGCACTTATTCGTGTGTAATGGGTTGTATCTTGGCAATGGCATCACGAATGTTGGTCTACAAATGCTCAATTGTCTTTAGGTTTCTCGGCATAAAGCTTTACTTTAACGGTGTTCTACAGAAAATAGTCCTAAGGTGGTTTAATCGTAGCTTCTTGGCGGTCAATTGACATCACCATTTCGGCTAATTAAACGGCCATTAAACGTTTGACACAATAACTCCCTTGTGGCATGAGATATATGACAACTTGCACCATCGTTTTGAAATCAAACATCGTTCACATCAATCTTGATTTAGATGTCTCCATAGACGGTAATGGGTTGCGCCTTCCTCATTTCCAAAGAATTTTTGGCCACTGATGTCTTCGCTCTACAATTCGCATCAACATGATGGACTTCTGTAAAAACCACGAGTTAGATATTCAGATTCCCAAATGCGGCAATTTTGATTATTAAAGTATCCACTAAGATGAAAATGTGCTTCATCCGAAAAGATGAATTTTTAGAAGCGAATACTTTATAGCAGCTGAAATCTCTGATTGTGGGATTTGTCGCCTAATTTGGAAAACAAACGGAGAATTTTCAATGTATTTCTACATCAACTTTTAATCACATTTTATAACAATTTTCTTAAAACAATTAAATATTGCTTATACGCAACAGATGTATGTAAACAGACTAGTATTTCATACCAGAAGTTTACATGTTTCATGTTTACATATATGTAGCGTATGAGTGATATTTAATTATTTTGCATAATATTGCTCATACGCGCCATTGTAAACATGAAAACGTTTACATATGTAGCGTATGAATGATATTTAATTGCTTTGCTGAATATTACTCATACGCACCACATGTAAACTTTTCATGTTTCATATGGACGAACTATCGTTGCCCTTTTTTTTTTTTTTTTTTTTTTTTTGATAACGAATGCGAAGAAAACATTTTTATTTTTGCACATTAAAGTGCAATCTTCAATCTCTGAAGAAAAGTAAACAACACAAGTGCTTCTTTACACTGTCTGCTTGCACCAAACGCATGCTGCACACGTATTGTCTTTGAACTAAGAAGACAATTGAAAAACCATGGTGATATTTTTAGTATGTATTGATGACTGCTGTTGTTGTCAAATATTATCAATAAAATTGATTACGATGTTTGTGATGCAACACTATCATTACACATGCTTAAGTGTATACTTTATTTTTGGTTGCCTTTACTTTAACTTCTTACTTTTCTACGTTTTCTTGGCATATCAATTTGATATACTATCTGACGCATGACTGATATAACAAGTGGTCTTTGGTTTTCTTTTCTTTCTTTAGACTTTGTTTTTCATATTTCGTGCTCCTTAAGCAATGGGAAAAGCATAGAAAGTAAACTCAGGTAAAATTTTAGAAGTAGTATCTCCAGGGAAACGTTAGTGATGGTGGTTGTTGAGAAATCGAAAAATAACTACGAGAGTGTTTGAATATCGAATAAATTCCATGTTTCGAGTGCTGCCTTGTTCCAATTTGTTTGGGAAAAGGAGAAAATTATAAAAAAAGAAATTATTTGGAAAATAAAGTTATTGAGGAGGAGGGAGCATAAATATGTAGCAACAATGTGCATGTAATACACTTGAGAATATGTTAAGGTGTCATAAGAGAACAAAAAATGAAAAATATTGAAGACTCAAAGAAGGAATTTATTCCAAAGAGATGTCAAGCAAGTTGTCTTGAAATTTATTTGTGGTACATAGACCTTGCTTTAGCAAATGTTTACTGTTCTACATTTTTTCGTAGGTATAGCATGCATACGGTATTGGGAGTGGAATAAGAAATGATGATGGTGATGATGACGACGATGATAATGTCGAAAACAAACAAAACAACGAAATGATTATTAAATTGAATGTTTATTTAAAGGCTTTATTCCTATTTTTCCTTTCGTTTAGAGGCTCTAATATTTGCAATTGAATACTAAAAAGGAATATAAGGCAGTTTTGTTTTTAATTGGACCAATTTCCATGCATTTTTTTCAACAATGTCATCAGTTGGTTTTCAAATGCTCAATTTTCTCTCGTTTGTCGGCATAAAACTTTTTCCTTAAGAGCGCCTTACAGAAAATAGTCCAATAGTGTCAAATCGAGGATTCTTGGCGTCCAATTGACATCACCATTTCGGCTTAATTAAACGGCTAAAAACGTTTGACGCCATAAATCGATTGTGGCATGAGATGTGTGGCAAGTAGCTGCATCCTGTTGAAACCAGATATCGTTCATATCAATGCCATGAAAAGCGGGTACAAAAAAGTCTGTTAACATGGTGCGTTATATATCTCCATTGACCATAATTTCAAAGAAAAAAAGGGTTAATGACTGCTCTGTGCCACAAGCAGCACCAAACAGTCTGTCGTAATGGATGTATTGGCTTCTGTAGGACACCGTGTGGGTTTTCTAAGCTCCAAATGAAACAATAAAATAAACTTGAGTATACCGGCCACTGGGGATTCCTCTTTGTACGGCATTTTCGGTTTTGTTTTGGAAATAAATTTCCAATAAATCCCAACGTAGCTCAAGTGTAAATCGATTCTTAACGTTCAGTGGACAAAATATACTGAATTAAGACAGATTAGAATAACATAAGTATTGCCAAATTCGATGTAAGCGATGATACAAATTTAAACCGATAGATGGCTTGCCCTATACTTTAATTAATTAATTTTCAAAAGTGAATGTGCTTCAGTCAAAAGCAAAGAACTTTTCAAATATTTCTTTGATCGCTTTTAACTTTATTGGCCTGATATTTAATAATTCCTTTTTCTTCTTCATTTATTTTTTATCTTCTTTGTCATTCGTTTTCAGGAACTTACTTTTTTTAAATCTCTTTTTGCTTTGGCCTCTTAATATTTATTACACTTTTGCCACATCTTCACTATTTTATGTGTTTGTTCTTACTGGTGCGCTATCCTCTGAAGAGCATAAGCATGAAATGTTGAATGCCATTACAGTATCTACGTTAGCCATCCATCCATCCATCCACCCAGCCATGTTGCCAGCCATAGCAGTCATTCATTGAAATAACCAAGCATTGCATTAATAGTGCCAACAACAACAATATCAACCACTATAACTGATGAATGATATTTCATCATCATCATGATGGTGTTTTATGTAGTGGAAGTGTTACTGTGTTGCTTACTTTTTGCCAATGTTTGTGTTGTTGGCGAAAGAGGAAAAATGCATGAAATGTATGAGAAAAAAACCAAAATCGGAAGTGAAAAATGTGCATAAAAATACGTTGACAAAAGGAGAGGAAAGAAAGAAGTTAGAAAACTAGAATCGGTGAACTATGACGTGTTATACACTGAACTTAACATTAACAAATGCTTTCTAAAAATTCAAAATTTCAAACAAGTCACTGCTGCCTTTAATGCTGTCGTACGGAGATGGGTCTGGCAGTCAATGAGGGCAAGACAAAGTATATGTTGTCGCCAAGTAGGGACGTGTGCGGTATTGGATGCCAGATTACAGCCAATAATTATATTATCTTGGCTCCTCCGTTACCTACAAAAATGATGTCAGTCTGAAGATCCAGCGTAGGCTCATTCTTGTCATCAGATGCTATTATGGTCTCAATAGGTAATTAAGTAGCAGAGACCTCTCATGTAAGATGGGACGTTCATTATTCTACAAGTTACTCTTGATCGTCGTACTTTTTACGGCGCTGAAATATGGACGCTATGAAGCACTTATACAGCAGCCATGGGAGCATTTAAAAGAAAAAACCTACGTAAGAACTTCGCTGCAGTACGAGTGGCAATGATTTCTACATTCGTTCTAATAATGAAGTGATATCCAGCTGTTGTGCTTGCTCGTCCATGCCGTTCGGATAGCAGAGAATGTTCCGTCGAGGCCTATATTCAATTAGCGGTACACGACGAACAGTTCGATCTTGTCTATGTTGGAAGGACCAAATTGAAAAAGTCCTGTCATGGTTTGGTGTGACCACCCGGCGAATGGTGCCAGAAGCGGAGACGCCACGATGAATGTGTTGAAGCATGCTGAAATCCGATAAAAGCGGTGTTAATAGTAAATTAAGTAAGTAAGTACGTAAGTTTCTATAGAAAATCATTTGCTAAAATATTATCGTGCGTTGTTCTTATTGTTGTTTGATGAGATACAAGCATTTGCTTGTACTTAACATACCTTCTCGGCTTATGTGTAGGGTTTATAAACAAATGCCAGCAGTTGCTTACATTTGTTGCAATGATGTTGTAGTGGAGAGACGTAACAGCAACAGCGGAAATAAAAACAAAGTAAAATTGAATGAAAGAAATTCACTTATTTTTTTCGTTATCCTGACAATTTTATCGTTATTACTGTTGATGATGTTGTTTTTGTTGTTGTTTTTATATGCTTTTTTTGTGCTAAATTTTGCTTTACTGTGAACAGAGTTTATCTTTAAAATTGCACAACAAAATATGAAAAGAAATTGAAATGAAGGTTAGAAAAATGCACAGAAATATGTTGGCTATAGAATAGGAACAGTAAACACTTACATATGAACTACAGTAAGTATTTATAGAGTGCAACTGTTTGTAGTTTTTTTTTTTTTTAATATTTTATACAAACAGATTTACAATAAAATAGAAAATAAAACTGAAGTTAAAAAAGTGTTTTCAATGCCATATACTTCTCGACACCACTGTTAATGCTCTTGGATGACATTGAAAAATTCCATTCATATGCATTTCATTTCAGTATATGTAGCATGTCATAATGTAAGATGCATCATGTTTATTAAAAAAAAAACTTTTTCCGGATTCACTTTTACTTTTCATTCGCACTTTTCAATTGTAAATTAAATTGTGGTTGCATTTGCATTTGCATTTGAAATGATATGATTGAGTGATGCTGTTGTAAAAGGTCTATTCAGGTTAAATTTAGCTTTTGCAGCTGTTCAATGCAATATGATTTGAAAAAAAAGACAAGTGCTTTGTGTGGTGTGTATATAACCTTGAACTGATAATGGAAATTGAAAGTGTTATTCATTCGAAAGGGATTATTAGTTTTGATTTCGAAAGCAAAACATGGTTTTATGATACATACGTATGTACATACACAATTGGTCATTACAACCCTTTAGTCAGGGTAGCAACCTAGCTTCTTACAACACTTTATTTCGTTTTTAAAGACTTTGTAAAGCTAATTTTCGTCACATAAAAGCCTAGGATATCTTTATCACTTCAAATCTTTCTATTTCTTTTTCAATTTCACAAAATGGCTGATTTTTTAATTTTTTCAGTGAATATTTTAACTGGGACTCGTAAAAGAACGGAAATTAAATATGAAAATGCACTTGGTTTTTGAACAACGCTTGAAAGAGACACGGAAATAGCCTTTATAAGCAACTGTACATGCTCCACTCAAAATAGAATTGAAAACTTAAACAGCAGCAGTAAGAGCAAAATATCAATGCAGCTGTCAATATGACGATAATGAAAATTATGCAAGAAAAAATATGAACAGAATATCAACAACTACAATACAAGCAGCAAATTGTGTGAACTACACGCACACATACATACTATGAATATCAATGCTAGGTTATATGTTAACTAAAGTAAGAAAGAAAGAAGAACAACATACAATGAACATATGCTAAGAACAATAGCCATGATAACACTTTACTACTGCCACTACCACCCACACATTTTTTGTTAATTTTTGAATTGTTCTCCAGGCCTGTAGCAAGCAATGCATAAGTTTGTATATGAAACGCAAAGTAAATCAATTTATACGTGTACATGTGAATATGTATGTACGCATGTGTTCTTTTTACGGTTATGTGTGAAATTAGCACCAGATATTGTATTCTACTGTCAATTAATGATCACGACAATGCATCATTTCATGATTAATTTCGTACGCCATCAGACATTTTGTTTTACTGGAGTTTTCATTGTCTTAATACCCTACCAAAGGCATCATAGGAATGATAGGAGATTAGTTACAAATAAAAGGAGGGCCTTTTCCAAACTTTGAAGCCAAATTCTTTGCGATATAAGCAGAGGAGGCGTGAATAAACTCCATCATACATACATACATTCGATAATCGATTATACAACCATTCAGATAAGGATTACGACGACTAGTTTCTCTAACACTTATGTTGTGTGCTAATTTTATACTGGGAGGGCGAACCTACCCCAGTTTGAAGACGGACTCCGAATAATAGGGTTTCTTATTTTATTTACTCTCAGAGAGTTTTCCAAAAAGCCTTACAGCGAGGAAGTCACCGAAGATATATTGTCTTTCATATATTCATATTAGGGGAATTGTCTACACCTGGGCCTCACAGTCCAGACGCCAGCACATGACCTACCACACTACGGCGGACTTGAATGTGAACCCTCAGCAACTGAAGAGAATTTTGTAAATATTAGCACTGTGAGCGGCTAATTGCTTCTAAGTTATTGATAAAATTAAATATTTCCTTATCAAACGCGGTATATATTGTCTGTACGATTTAAATTCTTGGCAAATTTCTTTATAATCTTGACAACTGCTTGCGCGCCAGATTAGTTTCACTCTCTAATGCTCCAAAATGGCAAAGTTATCAGTATAAATATGACAGTTCTGATAAAAGTTATTGAACAACTAACACTTTGATTGGGTATTTTGAAATTACATCGTAATAGGTAGTATGTTGTCTTGCTAGACGTGAGGTCACGGTTCAAACCACAGTCCAAACATCTTGAACGCAGCGAAATATGAAAGAGTATTTCTTTGGCGACTTCCTTTCAGCAGATTTCTGGATTTAATAAAATTATCATGAAAAATTTCTCAAAAATCCGTCATTCGGAGCCGACATTAAACTGTAGGTCCCTCCACTCAAGCATAAAATCAACATACACAATATAAGTGGCGTTTGAAACTAGGTCGTCGTCCTGAATAAAGGGTTGTGTGTACTTTCGTTATTATTCTGAAAAAATAATTACGATTATAAGTAGGGAGTCTGAATAATATTGTTTGACTTGTCTGCTGTAGCCTGTTTTTTCTCTCTCTGAATTCTGTTTCTTGTATATGTGTGGTGGTATAGAAACAAAGAGTGTGAAATTGAGTGATGTTGTTCTCTATGTTCGTCTACTACATTACTGTGTTGAAGCTTGCCGTTAATGAAATCTTAAATATACAAACTGGTTGAATTTGAAAAAGCCAGCAAAACCATTGTAAAGTCAGATAATCGATAAAAAAAATGGTTTGTTTATGTGGTAATTCATGTTCTTTTACTTTCAATTACACTGTGATTAAACGGTTTTAAAAATAATCACCAGAAAAATGGCTTTCGCTGTTCTAAGCGTTTATTATTATGAAAAAAAAAAAATATTTGTTTTGTTATCAATTTTAAAATCCGATTTGCATAAATTGTCCAACAACATGAACTAAAAATAATAAAACGGCTATGAAACGAAATAATTTGTATAAAATGTTCCATAAACATTTCCTATTCAAGTTTATGTTACAAATTTTATTTTCATACCATTTACGTGGCTTCCCTTCCATTTCAGCTTCACCCTAAATTAGTTGTTGTTTTCGTTGCCTTATAATATTGTTTTTCCTGTTTGAATGCCATACAAAAAAAATTCTATTTTTCCT
>QOCX01004399.1:0-14855 GCA_005959815.1 Sarcophaga bullata | reverse complement strand
TGTCATCTGTTGCTGCCTAGAAATGAACTTTATGAAGTAATGAACATGAGTTCTCAATGAGTTCTAACCTTTTTAATTCACTTAATTGTTCATTACAATCCTTCAGTCAGAATTACAACCTATCTTCTCATACCAGATATGTTGCGTGTGTTAATTTTATCCACAAGTGACAGGACCTACAGTTATAATATATACAACGAGTGACAGATTTTTGAGAAGCTTTCAATGGCAATTTTATTTACTCTCAAAGATTTTGCAAGATATCTGCTGAGAGAAAGTCGCAGAAGAATTATTTTTTTATTTCATTTTGTTGGAGATGTCATGACCTCTGATAAACTGACACACTACTTAATAGACTACGTCGACTTTTTACACCATTTTGTTATAATATATCGTAGTAGATTTTGCTCTTGCTAGGTAGCCACCAACTTTGGAAGGGTCCTTCAGAGATAAAACTAAGAAAATTCAAAACAACACATGATGAACAATTGCTTTGCCTTCTGCCATGTGTGATCACGAGATGCTTAGGTTTGTAGTCAAGTATAATATCATGGTGTTGCTTCTGATATTCGACCATTTGTGAGCTATTTCTTCTCATGGATAATCCCACTGTAGATAGCATATGCCCAGATTAAAAGTTTCATTATTGAAGAGCAACTCTTTCCTATTAATCCTACTAAACATACAGCCGTTTTTCATTGATTTGATTCATTCCGAAATGACCCAATTGACTCAATTTGTTGCAATTCAACATCAATTCCTGCGTAATATTTTGCAATTAATTTGGGACTAGATTCATAGCATAGAGGAAATCCTCTACAAGCCGCATGGCATTTAGCAAATTGTGGGTGGTCCAAAATAACTGGTTTGCGAATTTCAAAACTGCAGTGGATAGCGGGAGAACTAGGAAAATACATGAGGTTCGTATTCTGACAGGAATTCTAACGGGACACTGCACTTTGCTGAAAAGCTCGGTCTGCCCCATCAGGATTACTGCAGAAGCTGCCATGATGTGGAGGGAACAGAATCGGTTAAACCCCTTTTATGCGAGTGTCATGCACTTCAGAACAGACGCCATCGGTTTTTGGGTAACAGGACGTTAGAAGATCTGGGCACGGTGGCGATGGTCGAAACATCGGAATGATTCAAACCCAACTCACACTGTATAACACAATGGGACATATGGGTCACCAAGTGAACTTGGCTATGAACGGCAAGCGTCTCGGTAACCTAAACTAACCTAATGTCTAGACTCATTATTCTAATTTCTTTTATATCGCGCATAATTTAAGTGAGTTCAAACAGCCTTTACATTATATTTACAACCGTACAGCGGTTACAATAAATATAATAAAAATGAAACGCTAATCAGCGTATCATATGTTTAAAATATGGTCAGATATGGATCGTAAAGGTAAATAACAAACATTTAACGTAATAAAAAGCAATTCTCCTTAGTACCTTTAACGAATATATTGAATGTTAATTACTCTACGTTGTTAGTTGGCCCCAACTAAAAAAATTCTAGAGTGATAGGATTGTCGTATGCCGTCACTTACTAGCAATACCTTCTGTAAACATATATTTACGATAATGCTGGGGAACATTACTATCAGTGCCCTGCTTTCTCTCTCTCGATATGTATGTATGAGGTGCTGCTTGATTTCAAAAAAAAAATCAAAAAGGCTTCCTAGATGTATTATTTCTGGGGGATTGAGGTTACTAAGTTTTAAAAAATTTTAAAACCAATTATGAACATTTTATTCATTTTCTTTTGAATTTAAAATTCAATAACTCGGGTTTATAATCGAGCACTTTAACAAATACAAATACACACCCTTTACGAATATTTAAGAGAACTTGCTGTGTCCCTATTATTTCTTCCAATACTGAACATATGTATCATGAAGCGCTACACCACCCCCCCGCGCCCCCTGGGGAAGGTATACGAGTATGCTGTCATTTTAATAAATTTTATCATTTCGATAAAGTTGTTTCTCTTGAAACTTGTTACAAAAACAAACTGGAACTTTAGTTTTATTAAAATTTAAAAATGTTATTGTTGTTCTTGTTGTTGTTTTGTAATTTAAAAAAAAAACTTTAAACAAGTGAACAAACATTAGCACACAAACACAAACATACACTTACATTATACAACAACACCCTTGGAAACATACATGCATAACGGTAGTAAATGTATCCATTTTAATAGAAGAATCAAAATTAAACGAGTAATTTCAACAACAACAAAAAAGAAAGAAAAAAAAATAAAGCGTAACTATAAAAATAACAGCAATAACAATAACAAATATAACAATATTAGTAGTAGTAGAAGAAGAAGAAGAAAAGGAAGAAAGAAAAATAACACACAACAACATTTAAGTTCGTTTTTGTGCTTGTATTGTGTGTTAAACATGTGGTTGCATTGAAACGAACAGCAAAACTTTTTATTATACAAGCAAAACACATACACACAAACATAAACAGTAACATTAACACTAACACTAATACGAACATATATTTATACGCAGTAAAACATGCATAAAAACCTCGTAATTTGAAATGTTATCGTTTCTTGTTTCTATTCAAACATTACTCGCATATTGTACGATGAAAAAATATAGTCCAGAGAGAGAGAGAGCGAGTGAGAAAGAGAGAGTATATATATACGTTTATTAATGTATATTTGTAAGCAACCGATTAAGAACAACAGGATTATTTCCCTTTGTTTGTTTTTTTTTTTTGCTTTCCACACATTTTCACTTCAGAATAGAAACAACAACAAAAAACAAAACGAACAAAACAAACGAAATACTATAATTAAAAAAGCTTTAGAAAAATAACCAAAAATACTGTGTGTTGTATCTCTCTCTCTCTCCTCTCTCTCTCTCTCTCTCTCTCTTACATTCATACTTCCAACTTCTTTGTGTTTGTGTTTATCCTTCAAGAACTTCAATACGTATGGTGTGTACGTGTGTTAGATAGTGTGAAGCTCGGAAAGGAGGGGGCACATTTAAGTTTTTGTGTAAATGCCAAAACACGTTTTATAAAGATTTTCGTGCTCAAATCAAATTCTCTAAATTTGTTGTGAAAACGTTTCTTGTTTAAACAAAAAATAAAANAAACAAAAAATAAAAAATAAAAAGAGAAAATAAACTCGAATCGTTCCTTTTTTCCTTACTTGTTCACAACTTTCTTGCTTTAATGCAGCATTTCATTTGATTTTATTTTATTTCGTTTCGTTTTATTTTACCTTTATTCCTCATTCATGGTATTAATGAAACATTCATTAAAAACAAGAAGAAGAAAAAACTTGCCTTAAAAAAATTAAGTTTTTAAAAGAGAGTTTTAATTTACAGTTGTGGTTAGCAACTACAGCTATGGGGTTTATGTTAGTGATGTGCCAAAGGATAGAATTATTCTCTCAGTTCTGTGTTTGTAAGGCAAGCTGTTCGATATCTTTCAAATGACATTGGATTTGTTGCAGTTGTTGATCCTTTTATGATAGTTTCCAATGACTTTTTCACATATTTCGGGAGGTATCTCCACGTTAGGGAATTATCTGGGTAGGCACTCTTATGACTAAGACTTACCAAAACACTTTAACGATATCAACCCACAATGATACTAGTGCCCTATTAATGTCACCAAAATATGAAATTATTTTTTCTGGAAAATTCTCATGCAATATGCAAAACCGAACGTTTTATTCATCTTGTGGCACCGTTTTTTCGAAATTGTATGCCATCCAGTTCATAATCTTCAATTGCAGGCCATAAAAAGTCGGTTATTAGACGACTACTACGCTGTAAATTAACAGACAACCGTTCTTCCGAAATTATGTTTTGAGAACATAAGCCTTAATTATACCTCCAGACAATAATGCGCATCAAACAGTGACTTTTTCTGAATGCACTAGCTTTTCCTCAATCATTTTTAGGTCTTTCGAACCACATATGCAACCATTTTGCTTGTTATCGTAACATTTGATGGAGAGATAATCTTCATCGCTGAAGAAAACTTTCTTTGAAACTTTAGCATTGAAAGCCTCTTGTTCAAGGACCTAATCGGCATGCCTATGGCCTTTAGTTTTTGCTCTAGTTTGACTGCATTGGATTGGTATGCAAATCCAATTGCTAAATGCGCCATAACAGGCCGTAAGATGGGCTTTAATGTGGAGAAAGCTGTGGAAAAAAAATTCGAATTATCCTTCACACTTTCTCTAACAGAAGCGATATTTTTAGCAGTTACGGTGGTGTACAGATTTAACCACATCTTTAACGCCTCCACTTTTCTCAAATTTCTTTATAATCTTGGCAATTCCGTGTACATTAGGTCGATTATAACAACCATAAGTACCTAGCAATACTCGAAAAGTAGCCGCGATTGAATCACCACTTTAGTAGTACCAGAGCAGCATCAATTAGATTTGCCGTAAAAGCTTACAAAGTGTAACCCTTTCCGACTATAACAAGTTTCCCGAAAAAAAATTTTCTGCAATTACAAGTCCTCATATATACTCCCATATGTCTCATTAGCTGACAGGAACTGTATGCCTGTAAGAACTTCCATTGATTCGCTCTCACATACCACCACATAAGCAGCCACATCTTATTAAATAACGCAACAGCAACAGCAACAGCAACAAACCTGCAAAAAAACCAACGATAAAAACAAGTATTGGTTGTCGTAGTGAAAGACGACTACAACGAGATGGTGGCGGCGACAACGACTCATTTTAAATTGAAAATTATTTTCAAACGATAAGCAAAACTAAGAACATACAACAACAACAATAACAACAAAACTACAAAATACAAACAAAACAGAAAAAACGGAAATGTTACATTTGAGGTAAGGTGCTATACACAATCATCCATAACTAATGCAGAAGAGGAAGGGAGGAAGGAACACTAAAACTGAAAACTCATCTGAAAGTTTTTGAAAGCAAATCGATTACCATTGTGTGCACCTGTTACTGGTTAAAGAAATTTCAAAGATACGACATGATTTTCCTCTCTTTCACACTCTTTTTCATTTTTCTTTTTATAAGTACTTTAACTCAACACAAAAACATTTACATTTTTGTTTTTGTTTTTGTTTTTGTTTTTGTTGTTTTCGTCTTTATCCCTGAAATGTTGATGTTGAGATAGCAAGACACCAAGTGTAATTTTACTTTGTGGTAAAACAAAATCAAAAAAAGGATTTTCGTTTCAATGTTGTTTGAAAATTTCAACTAAGAACGCTGTTTGACAATAATTTTCAAGATTATTTTTTTTTCTGTTTTTTTTTCTTTTGTAAATATTTCTACAAATATTTACTTGTTACTTCCATGTTGGGTAAATTAATTTCATAATTTATTGGCTATAAATTAAGGCAAAATCCAGTAACTGTTTAAACAATTTGATAAAGTGAAATAATATTGAAAATGGATTAATGATTGACATGAATGGGCTTGTAAGGCATATAAGCCTATAAATAAAGGCGTTAATACTTAAAAAATATCAAACACGTTTCAAATTCTATTACTCGCAACACCCGTGAGTCCTATCTAGGTCTAGTAAACTACATTAAAATAAGAAAACAAAACTAAAATGATCGTTTTCATCCTCTCTTCTTCTATCGAAGCTAAAGCCAAGCTATTCATCAAAAGTAAGATCCAACCAATCGGTCAACCAATATTTATTTTCAACTCACTTAATTGGTTTATACAAGCCTTTAGTTAATATTGCTTCCCTGCCTCCTACACCACTCATGCTGTGTGTGTTCATTTTATTCATAAGCGGTGGCACCTAAAGTTTAAAATCAACTGCGAACCACAGCATTTTCACCAGAAGAGAGAAAATCACAGAAAAGAAAATATTTTTGTTCATATTTCGGTATTTGTTCGAGGTTTCTGAATTGAAGCTTGATCAATTGATTCTCGTCTAGTAATCCAACACTTTACCTATTAGACTACGGTGACTTCCAGTTTTCTACACGAAAAATGTTAATCAAGTAACCAGCAATGTGTTGTGCCTATAGCTATAGTTAAATACCAATATCAAGCCGCCATAGTCTAATAGGTAGTGTATTGGCTTGTTCGACATGAGGCCGCTTCTATAAAACGAAGTATGAAAGAAATATTTCTTCAGCAATTTTCTGGCAAAAACTCTGGAAGCAAATAAAATTGCCATGTAAGTTTGCTCAAAAATCTGTCGTTCAAATTCGACTTTAAACTGTAGGTCCCGCCACTCATACATAAAACGAACGCACACGACATGAGTGGTATGGGAAGCTAGGTCGTAATTCTGCGCCATTGATTTCTTTATTATGAAAACTTTTAGTCTTTGTGCATTGCCTTTCAGTAAGAGGCCATTAGTTCAAGACCCACAATATACGTTTGCTTACATCAACTTTCTTTCTTCTAAGTAAGAAGCTGGAAATATCCCATATCTGGTTACCTTGATACGATATTGGGTGAAATCAATTAGCGTGAGCATTTAAAATCCAATGTTCTGATAGAAATGGTACTGAATTCCTACATGAATTATGTGTAGGACAATGGACATTAAACGCATATCGCTTATCATACAAATACATACATACATAATTGGCCATTACAACCCTTCAGTCAGGATTACGGCCTAACTTCTCACACCACTTATATTGTGTGTGTTAATTTTATACATGAGTGGCGGGTTTAAAGTCGACACCCAACGACAGATTTTTTGAGAAACTTTTCATGGCAATTTTATTTACTCTCAGAGTTTTTGCCAGAAATCTGCTGAGAGGAAGCCGCCAAAGAAATATTTTTTCATATTTCGGTTTTGATGTCTGACCGGGGATTCGAACCCTGGCCTTTCGTCTATATAGCCAACACACTACCTACTAGACTACGGCGACTTCATAAAAAATGTATACATTAATAAATTACCGTTATTTTTATTTTGAAATTGTTTCATAGTAATTTTTAAAATTTTAATTTTAAAATTTTAAAAATATTGTCAAATTCGAGTTTGATGATTGTTAGAATTTAGGCTGTAGTGTACAGTTTCTTTTGACGCTCACTATATACACCGTAACTTGTCTGCTTATGTTGCTAAAATCAAGAAGCCTACATGTGAACGCGCTCTATGATTCCGGGCAAGTGTGTATTTAACAGTAAATCTGCTATCTGTATAGCTTCCATCTTTCTTCACAGTGACACCAGCACCTGAGAGTCCTGCTTTACCAGAGCCTTAAGAACTCTTGATGCCCCAAGGAAGAGTTGATGCCTTTTGTGAAATAATACTTCTGGAGAAGTTCCTCAGATCAACTACTCATTACACTTTATTTGAGTTTCTCAGCAATCAAATTTTGCCGAGTAACCTCCATTAAGTTTCCGTTCAAGTCCTGCCTTCTAGTCGCAAGATTTAACGATTCTTCTGGCTTGAAACCATTTGAGAAGAATATTTTGATTCGAATTTTTAAATTTGATTCACAGTGCTTGCATTTTAACATAAAATTATGCGTTAAACGCTGGATTATATTCCTATTTTATGGCCATCTTATCATAAAAATTTTCTTTTTAAGCCGTCGAGTCTGAAGTGATCATCAATTTTTCTTTTCTTTTATTTCCCTGCAAAGTACTGTATTGACACGCAGATATGTGTTCGGCTTCTAGTTTTTATTCTATGTTGTTCGGTATTTATTTGAAGAAAAAAAAACTTTCTTTCATGTTACTTTATTGCAGTTATATTCACAAATCAAATCAAATTTTATTTTATACGAAGAGAAATTTGTTTAAAACCGAGTTTCTATTGCCTTAAGTACGCTAGTCAGTATGTACAGCAGTACAGTGTTCACTTTTTGATTTATTTCTATACAAATAGTCGAGTCGCATTTGCAGTTACATATACAGCGACACATGGGTTGTCTGTGTATGTTGCTGTGTTCGTATGTATGTTTTGGGGAATTTCTGTTTACTTTTCTATGGCAGTATTTCATCCATATTTACTTTGTCACTACTTGTACTTGTATTTGTATTTGTATTTGTGGTTGTAGTTGTAGTTATAGTTGTAGTTGCATATGTATGTATTTGTGTAGTTGTATATCTAAATATTTGCCAATGCTGTAATAGTTTTCTATTGTTTTCCCCATGTATGTTTAGGATTTCGAGGCGACAAAAGAGGCACTGGCTGACAACAACAAAACATCACTCTACCAGACCAAGTTACTGTGGCCGTTGTGCCAAACAGTACAAACTATGCGGAATATTCAAAAGTTATTTTTTATTTTTTTTTTTTTCGTTATGTTTTTGTTTTTGATTATTTCCTATTTGTTTTATTTTCTTTTTTTTTGTTTTTTTTTTTTTTTGTTTTGGTGGACTTTGTGTGGATTCTAGACAAATTTTTATTCAAAAACTCATTTGAATTATTTATGAACCTTTGAATTTGGATATGGGCGAGTGAACGAACAAGTCTGTTGTTTCGTCGCTGTTGTTGATATGAAAAATAAAAGCAACAACAATAAAGGGAGAAAAAAAAATTTGTAGGTTCTATTGTAAAGGAAACGGCTGAAAAGTAAAACTCGATTGCTTTTCCACTGAATTGTTTTTTTTTTTTCTTTTTTGTTGTTGTTTTTTGTACAACAAAAGCCTTGAAATATTTCTGGCAGTTGAATTTACAATGAACACTGAAGGAAGTTAACGTTGACAAGTCGCACTTTTGCTACTGACAATTTCCGTTACATGTAATGAAATCCTAGTAATGGTGTCCACATCGACCGTTTATATCTTTAATCTAATAATAGTAGTAGGTGTAGTAGACTAAAGATGTTCCATTGGGAAATAATTACACTTGAACTGAACATGATTATTAGATTTAGGTAGGTTAGGCAAGTAGAAGTGGCTGTCCTACGATAGAGTCATGAGTGGACACACTTAGGCCGCACACATTGTAATACCACAGTTACATAATTTCTCCTAGTCCAGGAACCACTCCAAGTTCCCATGAAGGAGTTCAGACTGCCAATATCCATACATCACAGTTCATCCACATCTTCCATGTAGTAGGCACCCAGATGCCTCTTTCTTCTTTCATCCTCCTCCTCATCTCCATAGCTTCTGCAGAAATCATTAGCAAGGTGTCCAAGACCAATGCGCCTTGCATGCGTTCCTATAATGCAATGCCCGGTAATAACCCCGATAACAGCACTGAGCTCACTTCTTTGGAACTTAAGCAGAGCCGATGCGCACCTCTTATCCACTTTGGCAGATTTTCTACCGCCGTTCTGCGCGTATCCGGAAGCCGCCCACCTACTGTTGACAAGGTCCACGTTTGCAATTATAAGCTTGCAGGGTAACCCAGAGGGATTCCCAGTGTAGAGAACTCATCAAGTGAGTTCGATGTCGTTACCAGAATGTTCTCTATTCCAGGTTAGCTATGTGATACAATCATCGTATCGATTACAAACTCGTTAAGACATTTTCGACACTCGTATACCGTCTTGGAGTTCATTACATTAGAATTCAATGTGCACTGATAGCCGCTTGGCTATCGGAAAGTATGGTGATTTTCCACTTGTGAACATTTCTTATCCACAATAATTTTCACTGCAGCCTGATAACCACACTTCCGCTTGAAAGACACTGCAATGATTCCGTAGGCTTATAGGCCGGGATATTCCGACAGATACCAAATAATTCCACATCCAACTGCTTACTCCAGTTGGGAGCCGTCGGGTGTAAATTTGTACGGAATGACTTGAGAGATACGCCGCACCATTCCTCCAGTCATCCTTTCCTGAAGGGCTGGTCATATCGCGGTATCATATAGTCACTGCTTCCGACAATCCCAAATTCTTGGAGTATTTCGTATGGCCAATGCCCGTTTCATGTCACTCTCCAGTCGCCCAGAGACGCCTGCTAACCTTAGCCACCCACGCTCTCGCAATAGAGATCTAGTGGGAGGATTAAGATTATATTCCATAGCGAGCGTTGGAGTAGTGCGCAGGGCACTAATAATAACATGCAAGCAATCGGTGTAAACTACGTATTAGGGTTCAAGTTCGTTGTTCTTCTTTCAGGGATTCCCACCACACTAAGCAACCCGTTGGTCAAAGATAGGTCTGTCCGCTGGTGTGTAGATCCTGTGAGTCATCCTAGGTCTCAGGTCTACGAGGCGATGGAGGCCTTTCTCTTGATTTTTTTATTAGATTTAAAATTATTTCAAAAAACTGGTACTCTCTCTCTTAAGATGCCTTAAGTTTTATCCTCAGATCCTCAGCTTCATTCCTTTAAGTTGGAAATCTCTCAATGCTGTTCGAACCCCATCTTCAGATTTCTGCAGTAAATAGAGCTTCATCCATAAATTTACTCGCAGAGCTTTTGCTAGAAGACTGTATTTCTTCACATTTCATTATTGTTCGAGTTGTCTAAAGAAAGACTCTCATCTGATTAAACTAACACACTAGTCTACGCGACGTTCATCCAAGTACAAAGAAATATTCCGTTTTCCTCTTTTCCGAACAACAACCTCAAATTTTCATTCTCAGCGAATGTCAAACGCACGAGGATCTGGTTCTTTGAAGACAGAAAGTAAGAAGTCATATTAAAAATATGTTCATATCACGGATAATGATGAAAGCTTTACGTGAGATGATTGAAATAATTTCAGATTTTTCGGATAACAGTCAGTTTAAACTCTCTGCATGCATAGATGTTCAAGAGCTCAATCAATTGCTGCACTACTACAGCTATACTGAGTACACTTTGTCCGCAGGCGTTGTTTTATAATGACATACTCTTCAATTGAAACGTATGTAACGCATCTCAATAGTATGGAGTTCAGAAGACCGATTCGAATCGAATCGAATCGAATTTGAAGCATTACCATATTCAAATTCTCCAGTTGGTCTTTATGTTGTTAGTACGAGTATAAACACACTCCATAATTCTCTTCTTCAGGTATTTTAAACATAGCACAAGAACTTTATTATTTATTGTATCTTTTTGTTTATTTATGAATAAATTCACTGAAAACTTTCCAATTTTCAAATTGTCTAAGGGTGTTTCTATCTGGTTACAGTGCAAAACAAAATCAATTAAAAATTTTCATTTCGTAGCAAGCATTTGAATATTTTCAAATGAAAATCTTTCTAAACTTAACATACAAATACATACATACATACATACATACATAATGGCCATTACAATCCTTCAGTCAGGATTACGGCCTAGCTTCTCACACCACTTATGTTGTGTGTGTTAATTTTATACATGAGTGGCGGTACCTACAGTTTAAAGTCGACTCCGAACGACAGATTTTTTGAGAAACTTTTCATGGCAATTTTTTATTTACTCTCAGAGTTTTGCCAGAAATCTGCTGAGAGGAAGCCGCCGAAGAAATATTTTTTCATATTTCGTTTTTGATATCTGACCGGGGATTCGAACCCTGGCCTTTCGTCTAATAAGCCAACACATTAACCTACTAGACGACGGCGACTTCACATATAAGTAGATGGAATAACTCTTAAAGTCTACTAGACATTATTGCAGTTGCACAATAAAGATCAGAGATTTTGAGATATTAAAGCGTTGTATGGTTCCATCGGGTGTACGAGTATTAAATTTTGTGAAAATTCAACACAATAAGTCTTGGTGAGAAAGTAAAGATAAGTCTTTCAGACAATTTGTGGTTTCTATAATGCCAATAAAGCTATTCGTCTTTTGAAGCAAGCCAATCGAAGTGCTGTTCAGTGAAAGCCTGCCCAATCGATTAAAATAGATAGCAATCTCAAGGATTAAGTCTGGTATGTACTGCGATAAATAATGTTTTGATTGTATCATGAACTGATTTTACTTTGTGTGCAGTTGTATTGTCATGTTGCAAAATTACTTTGACGTNATGTGCGCAGTTGTATTGTCAAGTTGCAAAATTACGCTGACGTGCCTCGTAGCTCCCTCTCTTGTCGTTTATCGATCATTGCATGGTTCAAATTGATATTTTGGTGTTGGTAGGGAGTTAGGTTTTAATGAGATTTCCAGGTTTTAGGAGCTCATGGTTTACCACACCTTTCTGGTGTTAACAGGCACACAGCACTGTCTTACTACCGTATCCAGCTGGTCTTGCAGTCGAAGTAAATGGTTGTCCTAGATTTTCAGTAACAATTCGGTGCAATACTGATTTTTCTATCGAGTCCTTGAAGCAGAATTTCACAAGTGATTTTTGGTTGCATTTATCTTTATGGTGTATCTGTCCCATAGCTTTTAAACGATCAGAAACATTTAATATTTCCGTCATTGTGTCTCTGACTCAAAGTGTCGCAACGATTTCGACATCCTTAAACTCTTTTGGTGTTTTGATTTCAACTCGAAATCATCTTCCATGTTGTTTTAATAAAGCATGATACCACATGCTAATGAATATTCGATGCATCTCTTAACATATTTTATAACCTAAAAATGCAATTCTTTTAAGTCTGTTTAAAGCAATTAAATTCCTTACGATCCTTGTATTTGCCTGCAAATTGTACATTTTTTTCCCAAATTTCATAAATATTGTGTCTAGTAAAGTCTATGTTTTTATATATTTTTTGTTAACCCACCTGTATGTATACATATTTTTGTTTGCTAACATGGAATCAGTACCTTAGTTTGTTGGTTTCATCTTTTTGTCTGCCTTATTATTATATTGAAATCAACTCTCTTAAGAATGGCCGCATAGTACATAAGTACATAAACCTATCAAGACGCATGGTCTCTAGCACACACACATATCAAATATTTGATGTAAAGTCATGCAAATTAAACAATCAAACACCGTCAACCGCTAACGTATAATTGTTAACACGACGTTTTCAGCAAAAACAATTTCAACTATTTCTTGCATCGTTGTTGTTGTTTTTTGTGTGTCCGTATGTTTATTATTTTCCCACCTTTAAAATTTTTTCTGTTTTTTTTTGTATTCTATGTGCAGTCGAAAATCGAAAAGGAAATGGTAAACAAAAAACAGTGAAAAAAAAGAATGTGAATGACCGTCGAAATGATGTATTCAGTTTGGCGGAAGGCATAAATTTACACTGAAACAGTTCAAAATTTTGTTTTTCTTCAGTTTTTTTTTTGTTTTTTCTCTATTTCGCGAGAGTTAAGGACAACTTGTGTCAAAGTTAGAAAATAAAAACAAACAATAAAAAATGTCATGCTCCCCACACGGCCTATCTTCTGCAGGTGTGTGATGTGTGTGGTTTCTGTTGTGAGGTATGGGTGTGGGTGTGTTTGTGTGAAAGATGGAAATGCAAATAGAAAAAAGTCTATTATTTCTCCATAGTCTCCTAAACAAATACCGGAATATTGTTTATTGTTGTTGAAGCATTGAGAAATTTACATCAACTCCAGGCATTCTGCTTGTGTTATGTCGGTGATTTAAAATTATCAATTTTACAATACCCTACAACACCAATACTGCCCCAGCGATTAGGCGAAAGTTTATCTGTTACACAGTCCATTGTCATGATTATTATGAGAAACATTGACAGTTATGTTGCTGCCATTTCGGAAACATTTTAAACGCTATGCCTTGACTTAGTGGTTCCATTACAATCCTTCAGTAAAAGATTAAAACCAGCTTCTTACGACAACTTGCCATTAATGTCCCTACTCTGTACGACATATCGCCTAGTCTAGTGGGAGTGTGTTGGCTTATTAGACGAAAGGCCAGTGGCGAATCCCCGGTCAGACCATCATAACTACGAAAATATGGAAAAAATAATAATCTTCGCGGCTTCACGCCAGCACTGATTTATGGCAAAACTCGAGAGTAAATAAAATTGGACGTGAAAAGTTTCTCAAAAAAATCTTCGTTCGAGTCGACTTTAAACTGGTAGGTGCTATGAAATTAACCACGACAACATAATGGTGTGAGAAGCTAGCCGCAAGTCCTGACTGAAGGCTTGTAATGGCTAATTAGTGTATGTATGTGTCCTGTATGACAGATTTTTGACAATTTTATTAGTTGTAGTTTTTTTGGCCCAGAAGGCTGCTCAGGAGGAAGCCTGCCAAAACGAAATTGATTTTTAATATTTTATTTGTTAGAAACGCCTGAGCTGGGACTCAAACCAAGGGTTTGGTGTCTAATAATCTAACTCACCACTTACTACATATAACAATATCAGTTACAGGATTAACACTTTAATTCAATACGCTATCGTTTTTCAATTTAGTTTTCACAGTGAGTGTATTGGATATGAGACGAGAGTCCAACGAGAGTTCTTCTGAAGACACTTCTTCAAAAACTCTAGGAGTGAATATAAAAATGACGTGAAAAGTTTTTAAAAATCTGTCATCTCGGAGGCGTTTAAGGTTATTTCTTTACACAAACTTTGTGTTCTGGGTATCCACTACCAATTGCATGTACAAGAGGACAGCAAGTTTAAGGTATCATATAATTTTGCCTGACCTACTGTACTTAATGTAGCATATATTCTGTATCTGGTACCTAATGTCAACGCCCTTGTTATAATAAATTGTCGTTTCCTTTTTTAATGTCACAGAATTTCTTAAAGTCGCTGTGAAATTTATTGAAAGTTCAAAAACAACCAAAAATAGTCTATCAGATGCGTATAATTATTTGATTGTATTAAAATAATTATTTTGAGATACTTTCAAGTGATAACGAATTAAACCATGAAAGAAAGAACGTAATGAATGAATGGAACAAAAAGTATCATCATTTAATAAAAGTTGGCCGTTTTCGTGTGTTCCAGCATGTGAATGATTTATTATGACCGCAAATGAGGAAATAATTTTAGAAAATACGCAACATGGTGAGACGTTAAAAAAAGAAGAGAAAAAAGAAAAAGAAGAGAATTAATAAAATAGAAACAATATTTATAAT
>QOCX01004398.1:559-14856 GCA_005959815.1 Sarcophaga bullata | reverse complement strand
GAAAACCAACTCTATCTACATATAAACAGCGACAGTAATTTAAAAAAGGAACGACTATGACAAAACATGGAAGCACAGCATAAATTAAAACAAGACTAAGCAAAAAAATTTAATTATGCGAATATGGAATATGAGGACTATATTTGTGATTTAAAGAAATGAATAACTTACAACAAAATTTTAAAACACTTTCATAGCAGTTATATAGCTGCATCCCCACATTTAAAAGGTA
Organism: Sarcophaga bullata; assembly: GCA_005959815.1. Taxonomy (NCBI): domain Eukaryota; kingdom Metazoa; phylum Arthropoda; class Insecta; order Diptera; family Sarcophagidae; genus Sarcophaga; species Sarcophaga bullata. Next base: position 14,624 of record QOCX01004398.1, on the reverse strand, counting down.
CTCTATTTTTAGTTACAATATATTTTAACGAATAGTTGATATTTTTATGAAATAGGCATACAAATTTTTTTGTTTGGTTAATTTATCATTTCCCTACATCTCAAAATCCTAGTTTTTACCGAAGACATGTCATTAACTTCATATAAATTTTCCTATTGTACGCTAGCATATTTATAATTTGTACTAAATTTTATTCTGTATAATTACACTGTCACATTTGAAAGTATGACTCTTAAACATACAACAACTTATTAGTTTGATAACAGCATTGTGTATACGAAGATACTCTTCTCGTTGAGTTTGAAAGTTAAAATGTTGTTAATTGTTGTATTGTTGTATTGGTTTATTGTTGTATTGTTGTATTGTCTGCATTGTTTGTATTGTTGTATTGTTGTATTGCTTGTATTGTTGTATTGTTGTATTGTTGCATGTTGTATTGTTGTATTGTTGTAATTGTTGTATTGTTGTTTGGTTGTATTGTTGTTTGCTGCTATTGTTGTATTGTTGTATTGTTGCATCAGCTGTGGCATCAAGCCGTGTACTCAGCGTGCGCTACTGATAAAAACAGTGTCCTGATTACGATGGCATTAATAATAAGCAATTTCAAGCACTTCCAAAAAAACGCTATCCAATATATTTAACAGTTTATTTTAACCTACGTTCAGTCTGCATATATGCGATATTCAAGCAGGTATTCCCAGGGTATAACGTACCAATACTATACACAGATTTTTCACTCAGACATTCCAAATTTTTTTTTTTTTATTTTTTTTAAAGCGAATGCGCTTTAATTGGGCGACATATGGCAAATGATACTGTGTTATTTAAAGGCAAAATGTTTGTCCCAAACACCGCATCAGTTCAGCTTCAGTATGAACTGAAAATGCAATTGAAACTTGGTTGAATAATGGAACAGCAAAGTCAAACAGCGAAAAAAAACAGCGTCACATTTTTATCGCGACGAGGTAGACTGCTAAGAAATGTCCTAAACAATAAACCTATTCCACTTAAAGTGATGCTGAAATATTTAGAATGCATAATTGAAGGTTAACATTGGTAAAATGAATAGTCAGCAAACAGATTTGCAAAAAAAAAAATGACCGTAAAGTGACTGTAAGAAGAAAAGCCCATAATTGAAAGAGTTATAGAAAGCAATGCACTCAACGGAAGTCAGTCTTTGCGTCTTTTGCTGCAGGTTAGGTAAAAGAGTTTGCACAACTAATTGCAGGTGCACTATAAATTTGTGACAGCGATGGTTGTCGTTGCTTATTTTATAGATGCAATTGTTGACAAATCGCTAAAGTAGAATCTGAACGGCGCTTATGCGTCGCTAATACTTACAATTAATTGTGCTCTCTTTTCTTTTGTTGAAGATTTATTTGCTAGAACATACAAGCTAGTAAAATTGCCACATTTACATTTAATTGGAAAGTAAAACATTTAAAAAGAAAGTAACTGCTCATTTGCTGGCTGATAACACATTTTTTTTTTTCCAACTTTCAGGCAATTTCTGAATTTAAACGGAAATAAATAGAAAGAAAGTAAGCAGACCGATCGAAGTCCAGATAAATATAGCGAATGGGATAGCAACCCCCAGCTTAATGCTTTGTCTGTATACTAACCGGGTTTTACTTCGTTTGAAGTGATTGTTTGTCCCAAATTAAATTCAGCATGCCTTTGAGGTCTCATATTATTGTTTTTCATCAATACAATTGATAATTTGTTGAGGGTAGCGATCTTTGTTACCAGTTTGGACCAAGGTTTTATGATTGCGCGAGAACCAACTACAGCTTTCAAAGTCTTTTCCACCGGCAATAACAATTTCGATGGTACACTGATTTCAATCCATGTTTTCCGAAGCAAAAATTTGGTTAAAAGGGAGCCTTTCGGTTTTCCAGCTGTCTGTCATTTAATTCAAGATGCCACCCATTCCTAGACTTTTGAATTATCTCCCCATAGCATTTAAACAATAGCCAAATTGGTTTGTTATGCAACATCATATTAACTTATCTTGTCTACAAGATGGGCGAATTTTGTACTAGGTGATTATAATTTTTTCCAACTTTTGTTTACTACTGAAGATTCGCGTTTGGACAAGCAGTCCAGGCATATGGAGGTCATGCACTATCAGAAGCCAATATGGCATCTACGGTTCAGAGTAAACGACTTTCCATTTGAGAAATTTATCACATCGAAGTACTACAAAATAAATGTTACTAACAACGAATTGCCAAAGCAATGTTAAATGAAGATAACAATTTTATCCAGAAAACAAGGTTATGCAATGTAAATGTTGCATAACCAACAAGTTTTGCTAATTGAGTTTAAATGCTCATGGGAGAAATTCAAAAGTCTTAGGAATTGGGTGGCACTTGAATTAAATGACAGACAGCTGGAAAACCGAACGCTCCCTTTTAACAAACTTTTGCTTCGAAAAACATGATTGAAAATCAGTGTACCATCGAATTGTTATTGCCGGTGGAAAAGACTTTGAGAAGCTGTAGTTTCCGCGAAAATCATAAAACCTGGTCAAACTGGGTAACCAAAGATCGTAAAACCTTCAACAATGATCAAGTTTGTATTCGAATCGAAAAACAATAATATGGACCTCAAAGCATGCTAATTTAATTTGGGTGACAAGACAATGACTTCCAACGAAGTAACAACCGGTTTAAGTATACAGACAAAGCATTAAGCTGGGGGTTTGCTATCCCATTCGCTATATTTAATCTGACTTCGATCGGTCTGCTTACTTCTTCTATTTTATTTTCCGTTAAATTCAGCAAATTGCCTGAAAGTTGGAAAAAAAAATTGTATCAAGCCAGCAACCTGAGCAGTACTTTCTTTTTAAATGGTTTTTACTTCCAATTAAATGTACATGTGGCAATTTTACTAGCTCGTATGTTCTACAAATAAATCTTCACAAAAGAAAAAGAGAGTCACAATAATTGTAAGTTTGTAGCGACCGCTAGCGCGTTCCAACTTCTACTTAGGATTTGTCAACCAATTGCATCTTATAAAATAAGCGCAACCGACAACCATCGCTGTCACAAAGTTTCAATAGTGCACCTGCAATTAGTTCGTGCAACCTCTGTTTTTCACTAACCTGCAGCAAAAGACAAGACTGACTCCGTTGAAAGTGCATTGCTTTTATAACTCTTGTCAAATATGGGCCTTTTCTTACTTACAGTCATTAACCCGGTCATTTTTTTTTTGCAATCTGTTTGCTGCATTTTTCCATTTTTCCCATGTTAACCTTCAATATGCAATACTATACACAATTTTCACCTCAGACATTCCAATTATCGAATGCGCTTTAATTGCAGCATATGCAGATATAACTGCTATTTGAACGGTCGATGTTCGTCCAAACGCCGCATCAGTTTAGCTACAATATGAACTGAATGCAATTGAAATTTAGCTAAATAAATGGAACTTCAAAGTCAACAGCGAAAAATCAACACGTTACATTTTCATTACGACGAGATAACTGTCCTGAGATATGTCTAACAAATAATCCTAAGTGACTGCGTGATATATTTAGGAATGCAAATTGACAGAAGGTTAACATGGAAGACTCATATCAAAATGAAAAAGCAGCAGTTAAATATAAAAATGCATATTGAAGGTTAACATGGGAAAAATGGAAAAATGCAGCAAACAGATTGCAAAAAAAAAATGACCGGGTTAATGACTGTAAGTAAGAAAAGGCCCATATTTGACAAGAGTTATAAAAGCAATGCACTTTCAACGGAGTCAGTCTTGTCTTTTGCTGCAGGTTAGTGAAAAACAGAGGTTGCACGAACTAATTGCAGGTGCACTATTGAAACTTTGTGACAGCGATGGTTGTCGGTTGCGCTTATTTTATAAGATGCAATTGGTTGACAAATCCTAAGTAGAAGTTGGAACGCGCTAGCGGTCGCTACAAACTTACAATTATTGTGACTCTCTTTTTCTTTTGTGAAGATTTATTTGTAGAACATACGAGCTAGTAAAATTGCCACATGTACATTTAATTGGAAGTAAAAACCATTTAAAAAGAAAGTACTGCTCAGGTTGCTGGCTTGATACAATTTTTTTTTCCAACTTTCAGGCAATTTGCTGAATTTAACGGAAAATAAAATAGAAGAAGTAAGCAGACCGATCGAAGTCAGATTAAATATAGCGAATGGGATAGCAAACCCCCAGCTTAATGCTTTGTCTGTATACTTAAACCGGTTGTTACTTCGTTGGAAGTCATTGTCTTGTCACCCAAATTAAATTAGCATGCTTTGAGGTCCATATTATTGTTTTTCGATTCGAATACAAACTTGATCATTGTTGAAGGTTTTACGATCTTTGGTTACCCAGTTTGACCAGGTTTTATGATTTTCGCGGAAACTACAGCTTCTCAAAGTCTTTTCCACCGGCAATAACAATTCGATGGTACACTGATTTTCAATCATGTTTTTCGAAGCAAAAGTTTGTTAAAAGGGAGCGTTCGGTTTTCCAGCTGTCTGTCATTTAATTCAAGTGCCACCCAATTCCTAAGACTTTTGAATTTCTCCCATGAGCATTTAAACTCAATTAGCAAAACTTGTTGGTTATGCAACATTTACATTGCATAACCTTGTTTTCTGGATAAAATTGTTATCTTCATTTAACATTGCTTTGGCAATTCGTTGTTAGTAACATTTATTTTGTAGTACTTCGATGTGATAAATTTCTCAAATGGAAAGTCGTTTACTCTGAACCGTAGATGCCATATTGGCTTCTGATAGTGCATGACCTCCATATGCCTGGACTGCTTGTCCAAACGCGAATCTTCAGTAGTAAACAAAAGTTGGAAAAAATTATAATCACCTAGTACAAAATTCGCCCATCTTGTAGACAAGATAAGTTAATATGATGTTGCATAACAAACCAATTTGGCTATTGTTTAAATGCTATGGGGAGATAATTCAAAAGTCTAGGAATGGGTGGCATCTTGAATTAAATGACAGACAGCTGGAAAACCGAAAGGCTCCCTTTTAACCAAATTTTTGCTTCGGAAAACATGGATTGAAATCAGTGTACCATCGAAATTGTTATTGCCGGTGGAAAAGACTTTGAAAGCTGTAGTTGGTTCTCGCGCAATCATAAAACCTTGGTCCAAACTGGTAACAAAGATCGCTACCCTCAACAAATTATCAATTGTATTGATGAAAAACAATAATATGAGACCTCAAAGGCATGCTGAATTTAATTTGGGACAAACAATCACTTCAAACGAAGTAAAACCCGGTTAGTATACAGACAAAGCATTAAGCTGGGGGTTGCTATCCCATTCGCTATATTTATCTGGACTTCGATCGGTCTGCTTACTTTCTTTCTATTTATTTCCGTTTAAATTCAGAAATTGCCTGAAAGTTGGAAAAAAAAAAATGTGTTATCAGCCAGCAAATGAGCAGTTACTTTCTTTTTAAATGTTTTACTTTCCAATTAAATGTAAATGTGGCAATTTTACTAGCTTGTATGTTCTAGCAAATAAATCTTCAACAAAAGAAAAGAGAGCACAATTAATTGTAAGTATTAGCGACGCATAAGCGCCGTTCAGATTCTACTTTAGCGATTTGTCAACAATTGCATCTATAAAATAAGCAACGACAACCATCGCTGTCACAAATTTATAGTGCACCTGCAATTAGTTGTGCAAACTCTTTTACCTAACCTGCAGCAAAAGACGCAAAGACTGACTTCCGTTGAGTGCATTGCTTTCTATAACTCTTTCAATTATGGGCTTTTCTTCTTACAGTCACTTTACGGTCATTTTTTTTTTTGCAAATCTGTTTGCTGACTATTCATTTTACCAATGTTAACCTTCAATTATGCATTCTAAATATTTCAGCATCACTTTAAGTGGAATAGGTTTATTGTTTAGGACATTTCTTAGCAGTCTACCTCGTCGCGATAAAAATGTGACGCTGTTTTTTTTCGCTGTTTGACTTTGCTGTTCCATTATTCAACCAAGTTTCAATTGCATTTTCAGTTCATACTGAAGCTGAACTGATGCGGTGTTTGGGACAAACATTTTGCCTTTAAATAACACAGTATCATTTGCCATATGTCGCCCAATTAAAGCGCATTCGCTTTAAAAAAAATAAAAAAAAAAAAATTTGGAATGTCTGAGTGAAAAATCTGTGTATAGTATTGGTACGTTATACCCTGGGAATACCTGCTTGAATATCGCATATATGCAGACTGAACGTAGGTTAAAATAAACTGTTAAATATATTGGATAGCGTTTTTTTGGAAGTGCTTGAAATTGCTTATTATTAATGCCATCGTAATCAGGACACTGTTTTTATCAGTAGCGCACGCTGAGTACACGGCTTGATGCCACAGCTGATGCAACAATACAACAATACAACAATAGCAGCAAACAACAATACAACCAAACAACAATACAACAATTACAACAATACAACAATACAACATGCAACAATACAACAATACAACAATACAAGCAATACAACAATACAACAATACAAACAATGCAGACAATACAACAATACAACAATAAACCAATACAACAATACAACAATTAACAACATTTTAACTTTCAAACTCAACGAGAAGAGTATCTTCGTATACACAATGCTGTTATCAAACTAATAAGTTGTTGTATGTTTAAGAGTCATACTTTCAAATGTGACAGTGTAATTATACAGAATAAAATTTAGTACAAATTATAAATATGCTAGCGTACAATAGGAAAATTTATATGAAGTTAATGACATGTCTTCGGTAAAAACTAGGATTTTGAGATGTAGGGAAATGATAAATTAACCAAACAAAAAAATTTGTATGCCTATTTCATAAAAATATCAACTATTCGTTAAAATATATTGTAACTAAAAATAGAGTACCTTTTAAATGTGGGGATGCAGCTATATAACTGCTATGAAAAAACCAACTTCTATCATAACATATAAAAAAAACAGCGACAGTAATTAAAAAAGAACGGACTATGGACAAAACATGAACGCAACAGCGATAAATTAAAACAAAGACTAAGGCAAAAAAATTTAATTATTGCGAATATGGAATATTGAGGACTTATATTTGTGGATTTAAGAAATGAATAACTTGTAACAAATTTTAAAAACGCGGGAATAAATAAGTTGAATGAAATTGAGGTTGGCTTATTAAAAAAGTGTCGTCCGAATTAAAACCTTTGATTTTTTATTATTGCTTCACTGCAGATTTCGTCAACACAACAACTTGGTAAACATCACACAAGTATATCTTAGAGTTATGCAACATGGAGTATTGACGGAAAATAGAATTTCGAGAGGCATATCATTTAAAATATTTGTAGGTGTTCTACTTCTTTTATAGAGACTTTGTGGAATTGTGGAAATATTTTAATCAATTTTTTGTGTTGTTTTCATGAAAATAAACGTAGAAAAAAAATGTATTTCTCTAGAAAAATTTAATTGTGATCACAAAGTTAATAAAAAATTACTAAATTTGTCAAATTATCTAAGAAACAAAATCTGTCATAAATTGTGTTGTTTGATAGGATAAACAACAGAATAAAGTAAAACATGGCAAATACGACAAAATAATTAAATTACTTTGAATAGAAATTATTTAAGAACTAAATTGGAACAAACCGCTAATTTATTAAATCCAAATTAAATACTGAAGATTCATGACAGCTTTACAGATTGCAGGGTGTACAAAATTCATACAGGAATACTTATTCTGTTTATTTTTATTATATTGATTTCTTGATTTTGTATCAGCTAAACATTATTTAACTTAAAAATGACAATTATATGTTAATTTGAACATGTTTATTAATTCCAAGAACACACTTCTGATGATGACACCTGCATTAAACAATTTTATTACTTCATCTTTTGATTACACTCCAGTGCACCAAGCGCTTGTGTTTAAATGCGTTGCGTGTTAAAGGAACGTTGCCTTTAACGCTATTTATATTGAATTTATTTTCTATTCCAGCATGGCGGATATGGGCAGATAGTAACTTATTGAGAAAATAATGAATAAAACGGGTATTTAAACATTCTAAAGAAACAAATTCACCAAAAGTCTGGAAGAATTTGTAAAGGTTATTACTTCCAACAACTCACTTAACCCAACATACTGATGCTGCTAATGTGAAGATCATATCATAATTCCTACAGGCTTAATACCCTTGCACAAAGTCCCGATATGATTCCAGGAGGATATTTAGAAGATCATTTAGGACAACGGTTACCTAGCCGCCAAATCTGAAACAAAATCAATTTAAAAATTACCCATGAATCTTGTAAATATCAACAAAAAACGGTTTTCAATGAAAATTTTCCCTAATTCGAAAACCATGGTAGTGGTGGATTCATGGTCGTAGCAAAACAGCAACGTACTTGAGAAAAATGTAAGGAAGAGCCATGTGTGTATTGATTTTTTTAGTATTGTTGATCAAAATGAGGCATTTAAAGCGTACGTAATTTTTTTGTAGTACCAAATTGGACTCACGGAACAATATCCCTTCCATCTCCCACGATCTAGCTAGCTATAAAGGTACGTGCGTAACATTCCAAAGATAGTCTATAAAAAAGTCAATTTCTCGTGTCAGATAAATGAAGAAAAAACTTCTAGAAGTTGTGTTTTCTTTTTTGTTTACAATAAAGTACAAATAAACGGTATCATACTCCCACAAATGTCAAATGGGTTAAGAGGGAGTGCTAGACCTTTAAGAGACATTCTACTAAATATAAGGAATAATATTTTAAGAGTAATTGGTATGCTTGAAGTTTAAAATTGAACCATGCTTTACTTGGACATCCAAAAGCGTCATAAGCATCAGGCGATTTCACTTCGGTGAACTTGTCAATATAGAACGCTGCGAACAATAGAGTTGTTTGGTGAGTAAGTGTGTGCTGTGTCAAGCAATCTACCCTGCTGCGTTTACGCAGATGTGAAGAGGTGTCTCGACCGGTTCGAATGGGTGGGATGAGTGTGTCCAGTGGCGTGTGGTGGTGGGGATAGGATAAAGTAAGGCGGGCAGCCTTCGCCATAGAGAGAGCCAACTGCCATGGAGCGGACAGCGCCATACGAACCCTAGCAGAGAACAGAGAGTGGTGGTCATTCGAATAATATTTTCGTGTTTGAAGTTGTGCTTTTCGCAGAGAGTGCTCTTAAATATCCTGAGCCAGGCAGTGATCTGAACCTTAGGAATGACTCAATCATGTGTCTGTTGTTCTGTTCTGTTGTTCTGTTGGTCCCGTTATTTTAGCATATTGAAAGGCAATCCTATGTGGCAGTTGTATAACGGGGTGTGGTGCGGCAGAGAGGTGGGGTGCGTGTATCGTGATGTGGTAAACTGTAGGTGTGAGAGTGTGTAAATGCAGGCGGGAGTGCGAGGAGATACACAGTGAGATGTGTAGGGCAGGGGTACCGCAGTTGAACAGTGGTAGCAGAGGCTCGAGGATGTTGTAGGGCAGTGTAGTGTCATGCTTCCTTAATCCCACAGTCAAGCATACAACACAATTACAATCTCATTGTTTTATTTCATTCGGAATTGTCTTCAAGAAATCTAGAAATAGCAACTGAAGCGTTTAGTTTTAAAACTATTTTAAAGGCAAATTGAATGATTTTATCAGCCGCTGCAGCATTTGTAAGCAAATTCTTTTTGTTTAACTTTGCTTTGTTAAATTTAAGTTTTCCTACAGGAAACCCTTCCCTTTTGAAATGAAAAGAACTTGATTCATTGCTTTGTAGGCAACGGCGCAACATACAAAATGCTTTGTATTGTTGTTTGATTTTTTTTTGAAGCACATACCACAGTTTTCTTTTATTTTATAAACCACATAAATAAATCAAGGCTTTATTTCGTATTACAAGCATACATAATTGTCATTATAATTCCCCAAAACAGGATTAAGGCCTACCTTTTCGCACCACTTATGTTGTGCATATTGACTACCTATATATTGAGTGGCGGAACCTAGAGTATAGAGTCGATTCCGAACGATAGATTTCTGAACCCGAACGAAAAATTTTTTATAGTTTATTTTCTCGGAGCAGCTCTGCACCTGGGGTGTTGATCTGTGGGCTTACATCTTAATAAGCCAACGTGCTACCTACTAGATCATTTGCTTTGCCTTATTTATGATTACAGCATTTATTATAATACACTTAATTATTCGAGCAGGCTAAGGCTGCTTAGACTTATTTCTCTATTTTACTCTCCTTCATTTTCATTGATCAAGTTTTTCTTTTCGATAAACGAGCAGATCCTAACATTGATGGGTTTGTGTTTTGATACCTAAAATATATACCTAACAATAGTACCTAAATAATATTGATAATGTATGGGGTAGGTACTCATACTATCTTTTGTCAAGATGTGGAAACTTGATCCGCTATGATAGCATTGTTGCCGTCATGAATCCTGTTTCGAGGGTCAAAGAAGATCTTTATTTCGTTGTATGCAAACTAAGATGGTATCTTTTAACTATTAAAACCATGCCACTATTGAATTTTTATTAAATGTTTTACTTATTTCATTTTTTTGCTTAGTGTTATTCATAAATTAATTGCCGTTTAATTTTAGGAATCAAAAACTGCTTAGATTACAATATGGTATTCCGCTTATTATTCTTTTTGTGAAGGTAACATCAACACTTTTTTTTCAACAAATAACATACGCAATTTAAGGCAAAATAATTTAAAGAAAGCCATCACACCAAAATGGCTATCAGGCGATATGTTCTCGCATGATCTGTTATTGTTTTATCGATAATGTCAATGAAAATTTAAAGATCCTATAAGGATTCTCAGGAAGCCATAGGCTATGCTCTCCTTCTAATTTTTATATACACGAATATATTCTTAGTTAAGTTTATGCAAACACATAATTGGAAGGTTTCACCTCTTGTCGAAACACAGTATTATTTAGCCATGGCTTAGACAAAAGACTTTTGGTTGAGAGTCCTCTTGGTTATGGTGTATTTAAGATATAACTCGGTCAAACCAAACAGCATCTTACTCTACACGAATTTCAATTTCATTATCCGTGATTTCTAAATAATGCTGTAATAAAATGACTTATTATGTTTTATTTATATAAAATGAAGCGAAATGATTTTATGAGCCAGGTATGATTTTTTCCTCAAGTCCGAGCCCCAAGTCAGACATTCTCCCAAAAAAAAGAATACGGAAAAAATGTTTCTTTCCAGCACTTCCTACTCAGCCCAGATTTCTGGCCAAAAACTTGGAGAGTAAATAAAATTGCAATGAAAGGTTCCTCGAAAGTCTTTCGTTCGAAATCGACGTTAAACTGTAGGGACCACCACTCATGTATAAAATTAAAACAACATTATATAAGTGGTGTGAGCAAACTAAATCTAATCCTGGCCTGAAGTGTTGTAAGGATCAATTATGTATGCATGTGTGCTTGGAGTATATTCGTTAAACTGTCGCCAAGTCACTGCATCACACGATCTATACTGTTTTCACAGAGATGTGTTTGGTATCTTCCGGTGACGTCCTAGATCTTAAAAGGTCCCAATAAAAAAACACCCTCAGCCCATTAAATGTATCATTCTGTGGCCCCGTGCTCAGCTGACATAAATTTCTTGCGATAATTGACGTTTTTGAAACTCCTTGCTTTTTAAAAAAATCTTCAATTCTTAGAAGCCACAAGAATCTCATATCAGTTCCCAAAACAAGTGCCGCTCCTAACAAAATTTCGCACTACACTGCTGCCTTGCTGGAATGCAGCTTGTTGCTAATAGACTACAAAGGATTTCAGATGGAAATGTACTTACATCGGGAAACACGATTTTTTTCGCGAAAAATTTCGAATTGACCATTCCTTAACTCCATTTCGCCGACGGGTGTCATGCGTCTGCTGATGTAAATTCATGACTTGCTTGTACGCACTACAATCTTGTACGCATGAGGTGTAGATGTTCCTCTCATAACTTTCCAAAATTTTATAAAAAATTTCGCAATTACAATCCGATATTATTGTTAACTTTAGATTTTTCATAACTGAATAAACATTTCGGAAAGGATGCCTATTTCAGGATTTATGTTATGTTGATATTCATCCATGAATGGCGGGACTTACAGGTTAAAAGTCAGCTCCGAACTAACTTGACGGTTAAAATTCAATCTCAGAGCTTTTTGCAGGAAGCCTGCTGGACTTTCCGTAGATGTCTGGTGCGGCGGTAAATTCTCAATTCTAATAAAGCCAACACAACCAATTAAATCAACGAATACAAAACGAATGGTAGGAATGGTGACATGCGTATAGATGAAAAGCTTCCGATTATTTATTTATATGTCAAGTGAGATCATTCACGTGTTTGTGACTCCCCCCCCCCTCATGGACTTAAAAAATCAATTAGCCACAAAACAGGGCAAGATTAACATAGAATATCAGTAAAGCTGCGTACTAATAATGCCATGAATGCCTAGCCAGACGCATAAGAGCGAATCTGCCGTATATTAAGCTCACTGTCCAAAAACGGGATATGTGCCACTCGTATTATAACTTGTTACCTTGTTGTGCGGAAAAGACACAACAATTCAGTTTTGTAGAACACAATAAACTTAACTTAACATATTGGAGCAAAAGCCATGCAAACATTACTATTACAGAATTGGTGAATTACAACTGTATGCAGCTCAGGGACTAGGTATTTAGAAACCTTTCATTGGACAATATTTTCTAACTCGCAGATGTTTTGCCAACGCCACTAGCCTATCACCCTATCGACGATTTTCAAATCTCTTAGTCTTTAAGAGACTCTTGGTGAAGTCTGCTCTACGCATAATCATGCATAGCGATTAAATTACACGCAACAATGAAAAATGATCTGAAATTGGTCAACATTTTAAAGAAACTTAAGGCCTTTATGTCACGATAGTAATTGCTCTTGCCATCCTAAAACAGAAACCAAAAAAGATTATTAAAATTAAACTTTGATTTTCAGAAGCTGGTCCTTGACACAAAATCAATAACAACTAATACTGTTGCTGCTAGCGTGTTTTGTTCTACATTCAGTTTTGCCTAGCATTTTTGCTAACTGAAACCTTTGCACTTAAAAGTTGCTGGACGGGATTTAAATCGCAAAGGAATGGAAGTACAGGGAAAAAACAAAAGAAACTCTTCAAGGGAAAGAATTGTTTGAAATGCTTTGCTAATTTTTCAAAATTGATCTTTCACAACAATCTAAGGTTTATATTGTAAACTTTACAACTAATCGTCAAACAAAGTAAAAGCAAAATGCAAATGCAACAATCACCGCTGATAGGAAATCAATAATGGAATTTGTCTGGATTTTTCCCTTCTGTTGCTTTGTACATAAAAGCATAAAATTTACATACCAAACTATACTTCTGGATATGAATGCAGTCATCGGTGAAAACTAACATTCACGCAGATTTGTATTTCCAGAGTAAGAAAAAGTTATGCGCCAAAAAAGAAATAAAAAAATGGTTGCGATTTTTACTGGTTTTAGCTCGTATTGTCTTTATTATATTACCCCCTAACGTCTAATGGATTAATTCGTTGTACTACATCGGCGAATTTCCTTCAGTTTTTCTAATGTTAATTCAACTATTTTAAAAACTACAAGAACTTTATAAAAAATATTCAGGAAATGAAAAAAAAAAAAAATATTTTTTCTTCTTTACAAATGTGCTTTTAGGTATACAATGATTATGGAATATTGTAAATTGTCAGGCTCTTACTTCAATGCCAGCAAATTGAAAATTTTTGAAACATTTCACGAAAAATGAACATCCTTTAAAAAAATTGTAAAGGTTTTGAGATGAAAGGTTATCATCTATCTCTTGGAAACTAATGGCATTTGGTCGGTCGTTTTTTCTTGAGCCTTATGGATTCAACTCTAACGTCATCCTTATTACATTATCAGAATTCTTTCAGATAATATGGATGATTCACTGCCATTTGAAAGTTGTTGATGTTATAAGACCAGAATATCCTGTCTACCGGTCTAATTTTGCATTTTTGATGTTCGAAAGTATCATGTTCTCTTCTTCCTAAAACTCTGGTCAT
>QOCX01004397.1:732-14856 GCA_005959815.1 Sarcophaga bullata | reverse complement strand
GCATCGTTTTCTGTAAACTGTAATCCTATGATGGAATTCTTATTTCGAACTTTATCTGCTTGAAATTTGCTAATTCGATGGAGTTATTAGCCTAAAAATGATCGAATTTTACCATTAGTGGTGTTCCATTAACACAATATCATGCCACATACTTTGATTGACAACAAAATGGTGTTTGTTTATAGAGAATTAATGAAATTTATGGAAAAACTAATGGCTTTGACATCTATTCTTGCTTATATTAAGCTCTACAAGCTTCAAATTTGAATTAATTAAGATATCGTTGTCCATCATATTTCCTTATTAGTTTTTTTTTTTTGTCTTTCAATTATACATTCCACTTGACCTTTTGCCATACGGTTTAATAAATTTTCTGTAAAAGTCAAATCACAACCAATTATGGAAATGAATTTTCAACTTGAATGAATTTCCATATTTTTTCTTGCTGTTTTTCATTACTTTTGGCAGGCCTATTATAAAAAAAAAAATTAAAATTAAAATTCAAAAACAACAACGAATTTAAACAAACGTTGACAATTGCAAATTGCTGGCAACATATGTTGGAGGCTAAATTGGTATGAAAGCCGAGAAGAACGAGAGTCTTAACAAATTCTAATAAAGTTTCTTAATAAAAAAATCAAAAAAACGTTTTTTTTTCTTTACATTTTCTTCTCTTGGACTCATTTTCAAATTAGTTTCTGCTAACACCATACTAAGGCCTTCAGAGTTTTGTTAGTGTATGTGTGTGTGTATTAAATGAGAAATAAAAAATGTTAATTTAAAAGCAAAAAACAGAACAGAACAGAAGAGAAAAGGAAAATATTTTTAATTTAATTGAAAAAATACTGTGTTGTGTTGTTAGAGGCAAAACAAATCCTTACAAGGTGTCATGGATTTCCTTACGAGACGTGTCCTTCTTTCCTTTATGCTCTTTACAGCCATAAAAATATAAAAACAAAATCTAACCTTTATTCTTGATCTTCCTTTGGGATTTGTTTCTTCTTCTTCTTGTTCTGCCGTTTGAATATCCATTTGCTAAGCGTACAGCTAATAAAAGGGGCCATGATTTTAATGTTTTTCGCATTATTTTTATTGAAATATTTGCAGTTTATGGCCGTGAGAGTGGATGTGGATGTGGCTGTAGATGCTGCTGTTTGCATGTACAAGTGCCTATGACCTCTTGTTCCTTGTTTGTATGTATATATATATGTATGTGTGCGTGTGCCCCTTTTTGAAAATGCCACTACTATTAGCCAAATGAAAATATTTTGATTTTTATTGCTTATTTGTTAAATGGCTTGAAAAAAGTTAATCAACCATGACTCTGATATGATTTGAGATTAAGAAAACAACACAATCAACCAACGCAACCAATACAACACAAACCAATACAACCAATACAACCATTTCAAGCAAGCAAACCAGACAACCATTTAACCACCCACACAATTCTATTCTATTTTGGTTTGGACAACAATTTCTTGGATTTTATTGTTTTTACATACAACAAAAACAACAACAACAACAATTTGTTTTCAAATACAATAACAAATTGATTTTATAGTGTGATTAGTATAAATATTTAATAAATCCATGTAAAGAGTATCGAACGATACTACTTGATGACAGTTTCTAGGAAATTGAAAAATATTTTCATTTTACTCGTATTATGTCAATAGAACAGAGCCGTCTGGTCATATTTGATAAATAAATATCAGACAGACACGTATTATTTAATCATGGAAAATATTTTAAATTAAAAAAATAATTTAAAATTCTCACACTGTGTAGTAGAAGCAGTTTTCGATCAGCTAATAAGAAGGAAATGTCATCTAAATTCTGTTAATAGCGAACACATTGGGTATCTTCAGTACCCTCTCAGTAATCTCTTATGGAAACCTCTGATTAATGCAAAGGTTATACATTAACAACGAATATTACGTTTAAGTCAGCAGGTTCCACTTCTTGAGAAAGACTCGGATAAGGAAATTGTTTGTATTCAACAACAATTGGCAACCCTATTATACTAGAACTCCATACACTTTCATAGCGACGTTACTAATAGGCAATAGCAACCTGGCATCCTAAGACCTGACACAAATGCTCCGTGATCAGTAATACCATCAAAAGTATATGCACAGTAAAGAATAATGCAACACACCACATTATTATAGTAGATGCTCAGTACTAACTTGGTTAGGCACTACAATTTTTTAGTCAGGACTAAAACCTACTTTCCCATGCAACTCATTCTTTTATTGTACTCACAGAGTTTATGCCAGAAGACCGCTGAGAAGAAGTTGTCGAAGTCAATGCTTTGCTTTTTTCATTTAAGCTTGATTCTCCAGCTAAGTAGATGACGTAGTAATGACAACCTTTGCGCACTGAGAAGAGGCTATCCCCTGATTAATAAAATATTGGAAAAGCAGTAGAAAAGTGCTTTAATTCGATGAACGGCCATTCTTTGCACTGGCCAAAATAACTTTTCTGTGACTGCCAAGTACGTAACTTACTTTATATCACCATCGCATCAATAACTACACGAGTTTTTTTTAATTCCCGAACGATATATCCATGCAGATTCAGTTCAGTAGGTTTATTTAATGGATGAGGTACCCATACATAAGTCTCAAATGGGATATTCCTACAATATCTCCTTCAATCATATTGTATGCATAGAACCAGAAATGTGCCCATGGGGCCTTATAGGTCCCATGAATGTGTTTCGATAATGCATTCTCATTCTCACAGAATCTGCACGTAGATGTCGTGACAACTCTTAAGTATATTCTGGGTCTACAATGCCTGCGTTTGCAATGTCAAAAGACCGGTTACCAACCACATAGTTATTCCTGGATGGTCTGATGCATTACTAAGACCTCCTGTTATTTTAATTTGCCAACAAAGGTTATGATTGCCTCAATCCTATTTGGTTTCTTTATCTTTTCTTTCGGTGGCCATACCTTTCCAAACAGCTACGCTCACTACACAGGAGGATTCTCGTTCAATCAAGGGTTTTTAAGCCCTAATTCTTGTAGGTAAAATTCACACATGACCTCTGCCATACTTTCCTTACTTACTCGATTTAGTTTCCATAGACAGTGCCATACTATTTTAGATTCAACCCCATTAGAGTGTTGGATGAACTGACTGTCAGATAGTATTGCTCATTCTTTTGTATTTCCAATCCCAGTCGAAATCAGCACATCTTTTTATGGCATAGACTTCCCCCGGGAAGATTCTCATGGCCTCGGGATATCTTGATTTTGTGACCAAGAACTCCTTCTTTTGTACCAAGAACCATTATTCTCTTATTTGTATATTAGAAAACAGCTCCCCTTTTTTAAAAGAGTATGCATCTTCAAGATTATTTCAGTCATTTTTGTCTCATTGTGAAACATCTCCAAAGTGATAGAGTTTTTGGGTTCTTTTTTATAAGCTGTCAGTAAAATCCCGTAATAAATTGCATTTTAGACTTGTCTCCCGACAACCTAATGCCTAAAGCTTTGGATTTTACTACCATGTACAGCATAACTTAAGCCCAATAGATGTACCAGTGTTGCTGTAGAACTCGTTCTCATTACTTCTATTATACCAATACACGGCAGCCTCCGTCTCATAACCAACTTCATTTGAACATTTCTAAGATTTATTCAACTTGCCCAGGCAATTGCCTAAGAAGTCATTCTTGGTTTGATCACAACGGTATACGTTTAGTGCATAATTCGTGAATGGTATCCTAAGGATTTCTCTCCAAGCCATGTCTTGTCTTTCCAGAGATGCTCTTTATATAAGCACTCCATGTCAACTGGTTACTGTGCCTTTCCATGTCTGAGAAAATAATAGACAAAACAGCACTATGTTACATAGAAGAACGAACACTGGATACATACATATGTGTATCTCACTAGCTTAATTCTAACAACACAAAATATGGTTCAAAAAAACGTCTTCAATTTATGGATTTCCTTTGGAAAATTTTTGTACAAAATTTTATTCAAAATTTTTATTAAAATTTACCACGAACGAAAAATTTTTCAAACTGTATTTAATTCGTATATAAAGGTGTTGTCGAGGTCGAGCTTTCTTATTTTTTCTTGGTTCAAACCAATGTGTCGTAGTCAAATTGCCTTTAAAAAGACGGTTGGAAATATGAAATGATTTTATAAGCAACGACATGTTGTGTGAAATTTGTTAAACATGCAGTTTTCCCCTGCTTTTATTGTTGTTGTTGTTATTTTGTTATTGTTGTGCTACTTTTCTGTGCCGTTTTCTTATTATTTTCTTAAAAACAAAGTATTCCTCAGGATTGAAAGACACAGGGGGTACGCTATGAGACATACCCCCATTTGAACTGGGGAATACAATTTGTTTGAATGCAAAAATTTTAATAAATTTTTTCTGGGGGTTTAAATACTTACAAAAAAGAGCATACACTGAGAAAAGAATTAAAAAATTGAAGAGACGCAACACCATGGCTTCTTCTATGAACAATAACCTTACTGATCTCTCAAGTATGGATATTGAAAGCCTATAAAGCTGCATTACAGACTTTGCACAAGAAATTAAAGAATTTCCTAAAGCAGTATGAGTGTCCTAAATATGTCTGCCTATTACCTAGACTTGATAGCCCTACTATGGCACTTAATTTACCCGAATTATTTCTCTGTGTGTAACAAATCGTTGACACTTCTAGCAATAAACTGTAAAACAACACCTGCTACGTAGAATTATAAAATATTAATAAAAAAACAAACAACAACAAAGACGCTACAACAAAGACGCTTTAACTAGCATACGAATTTTCATAAAGGAAACGCTAATATTTACAACAACAACCAACACTAATAACTTCTACCACCCAATCCACACAACAAATACAGACGCACACACACACAATATGCTGGAATGGAAAACGGAAAAGAAAATTATGAAAATAAGCAAAAAATAAACGGCAAATAAACGCTGGAATATTTAAAAAATAAAAACACACACTTACAGACATACATACAAACACATATACATAACAGCAGGAATAAAAATAAATAAAAGCATATAAAAGGGGGCTTTACAACACACACAACAGGTGAGAAGAATTTTCTTTAAGAAATTATTTTTTTAATATTTTATGAAAATGGAAACAAAAAACAACAACAACAACAACGATAAGAACATTTACAGAATAAAGAAAACGAAAAAAAGCAACAAATTGTAGGTTAATTGGATATGAAAAACAACAACAACAACAACAACAACAGTTAACAATCATAAGCAATTCAAAGTGACAACAATTTTTGATTTAAAGANAAAGTGACAACAATTTTTGATTTAAAGAAACGAGAAAATAATTAAATCAAGTGCTAGCGGATATTCAAAAGCTTAAGAAAACCAAGACAAAAATACGAAAGAATAATAATACTCCAGTAATGCTTCTTCCTTTAGATCCTTAAAGAGCACTAAGCAGTTCCAAAGCATATTACCCATCTGCGTGTTCGATTTCAGTTTCTATTTGGCTTCTGTCACATCCATAAATCAAGTATTTTTCCAGTATAGTATAGGTTCTGAAATAATAGAGTTACCCTGTAACATTAAAAAAAACACTCTACGGGCATCTGTGTTGGGTTTTTCTATTTTTAAGCAAAGCTTGTAACTGAAAATCTATTTCATGGAAGATGATTTTGCCTGACCTGTCAATGGCTTTAATTGGACAAAATCTCTCGGCTTTGGAGAAACAACGAAGCATTTTGCATTTTTATTATTCGAAAATCCATGGTGAAAAATCCTTTTTACCCCTGTTGTATTTGTCTGCATGATCTGTTTGAAGTGCTTGTAGGTATTGAAACAAGTTTTTGACAAAATTTTTCTCAGCACTTTGTGGCAACAACTCGATTACTTTTCCAGAGAACTGCAAACACATAACATAATTAGCCATTACAACCATGAAGTCAGGATTACAACCGAGTTTCTCATACCACTTATGTTGTGTGCGTTAATTTCATACATGAGTGGCGGATCCTGAAAGTTTAAAGTTGGCTTCGAACGTCAAATTTGAGAGAAACTTCTCATGGCACTTTTAATTGCTTTGAGAGATTTTTCCAGAAATCTACTGAGAGGAAGTCGACGAAGAAAATTTCTTTTCATATTCTCGTTTTGTTCGAGATGTCTGACCTGAGGTTTGAACTGAGGCCAAATGTCTAATAAGCCAACACACTACCTACTAGACTACACCGACCTATTTGTCTTCCTAACATTCTATTAACATAATTCGTAATTACAATTCTTTAGTCAGGATTACAACCGAGTTCTCACACCACTTATGTTGTGTGTGTTAAGTCTATATGATTCGGAGCCTACAGTTTAATAAGGAAGCTGCTGATGGAATATTTTTTCGAATTTCATTTTGCTGGAGATGTCTGCCCTGAGATTTGATTCTAAGCCTCACGTCTAATAAGCCAACGCAGTATCTAGTAGACTACGGCGACTTTTAAGCGAAACAAAGACATCTGCATTTTGACAGTTGATAACGACCATATTTTTGAAGCTGCATCTGAGAAATTAGTTGTGGTTAGTTGAGTCTATTCACCTCATAGCTAAATGCGCTCTGAAGCAGTTACCAACTGATCCTAAATCTAATCGAAAAATGATCTTCAGCGATGAGGTTTATTTCCTGTATTGACTAGGTACGTGAACANAACAATATTGTCGTGCAATATTGGAAGGATACCAATCTGCAAGAGATCCAAGAGGGCCTAATACAGTCCGACGAATTCACTGCTGGATGTGGATTTTGGGCCGATGGGGTGGTCGATTCATATTTCATTCTCCAGGCCGTCACTGTCAACGGTGAGTACTGTAGGCAGATGATTATCAACTTCTTTTGGCTTGAATTGGATGATCTCCATACTAACAACATGTGGTTTCAACAACAGAACGGCACTACATGCCACACAGTTGCGACAACTGTGCTTTCAATATCGAGCTTTCGAATGAATCCTCTGCTTTGAAAACGCCATTAAGAACCTGCAAGCTTTAGATGGCCAAATATCATCACTCCAACTGCAGTTTGATGGAGAAAACGTGTTTCAGAATAACAAAGTGTCACTAGACTCTAGAAACCAAGCCTTATTTATTATTTTTATACAATTTATTATGCTGTAGTGTGGCCCACTGTACCTCCTTGCAAAAATATTTAATAATTTTCATCTTTAACTTGGCCGGCATTCAAAAACATTGAATTGAATTGTTTTTCGCTTTGGTTTGTTTTTGTTTTTTTTCCCTTTTTTTCACACGCTTAATATACCGACGAAGAAGAAGAGCAGAAGTATTAAAGTTTAATACGTATTCTTCTTTGAGCCATAACTAGCAGGACCAAGTTTTTCTTAAATCTACCTGGTTTGCTTAAATCTACCTTTTGCCGAACTGTCAACCGAAAGGCAAATAAAAACTTCGACTTTGCCTTGTGCCAGACACTAAATCCACAAAAGTCCAATTTAAAAGTTTCCATTTTATTTTCACACACCGAAAGCGGGGCACAACACCAATGAACACACAACGACATAAATGGCGACGACGACGAGGACAACGAAGATGAATTTTCGTAATGCGTACGAGTGCAAAAGTTTCTGCATTGAGTTAGTATGGGGCAGCAATCATGGCTTGTGTGGGCGCGGAAATCTAAAATCAAGTTAAATTTATATTAAATCGTTGCCAGAAATAAATAACAAGTTGTAAGGAGAGAGGAGAGAGAGGGGAGAGGAAGGAGAGAGAATTAAATGAAATGAAATACAACATTTTGAGCAAAAAAATATTATTATGAATGGAAGAAGAGATTGAGGACTGAAATAGTTGTGACCAAGACGCTAAAAATGTTTAACGGCTGTAGGCGCATAAAGAAATTAAAGTATTGGCCATTGGGAAAGTTTTGGGGCTTTAAAGTAAATGATAGATGGTGACACAAAGGTGTGCTACATATAATAGGACTTATAGGACCTCTTAGTCAATTTCGTTTATATGAGTGGGAGACTGTTTGTCTTACACATGCTTTCATTATCTTCATAGGATTTGGAAGACACTTTGAATTGGTGAACTAATTGGCTGTAGGTCTAGTAGGTAGTGTGTTGGCATTACTAGACGTAGGGCAGTGTTTCAAATCGGGGTCAGAATCTCCAAAACACGAAATATGATAAATTATATTCCTTCGGAATTCAACTTGATTTTGCAGAATTGCGGGCAAACCTCGCAGGGAAAATAAATTTGCCAAGAGAAGTTTTCTTAAAAATATGCGTCCATAGTCGAGTTTAACTGGTTGGGTCCGGGGGATTTCCTCTCAGAGATTTGTGGGAAAACTCCGAGAGTAAATTAAAATTACTTTAAAAAGTTTCCAGAAATCTGTCGTTCGGAGTCGACTTTAAACTGTAGGTTCCGCCACTCATGTATAAAATTAACACACACAACATGGGTTGTGTGAGCAGCTAGGTTGTAATCCTGACTGAAGGGTTCCAATAACCATATTATGTATGTATGTATGAAATGGTAACTAATTGATGACCGAAATATTTGTTCTCCTTATTTTTTTGCATTCTGCAGTTTCATTTTTCAAACTTCTTCAGCTAAGTTGGTGTTTGATGCAACAGATCCTAGGACAATAGGTTTGATATCCTGGGTTGTATTGAATGCACTGTGTTCATTAAATTCTACTCTTTCGTTCAACGCTTGAATGATATACTCAACGAAAGGAAAGATAAAGACAGGCAAAGAATCTTCTCAAATCAAATGGCTTGAAGGCAATCGAAATTTTTTGTGAAACTATAGTAAGAGTAGATCTGAGTCATGCATGAGACTATCTAGGAATAATCTGTGGTTTTGACTGGGCACTGTAAACTCAGGGTGTACTTATTCAGAATCTGAGTTGTCACGAAGCCAACATGTCAATTGCTACATAATTGGTCATTACAACCTTTCAGTCAGGAGTATGATCGAGCTTCTGATACCATTTATGTTGTGTGTGTTAGTTTTATACATGAGTGAAGGGGAAGCTGCAGTTTGAAGTCGATTCCGAGCGACAGATTTTTGAGGAGCTTTCCATGGCAATTTTTATTTGTTCTCAGAGTTTTTGCCAGAAATCTATTGAGATGCAGTTGTGAAAGAAATATTCAAATTCCGTTTTGTTGGAGATGTTTGACCTGGGGGTTTGAATCGAGCCCTCAAGTCTAATAAGCCAACAGACTACCTACTATATTACGTCAACTTCCAGTATCAGGAAAATTAATTTCTGGTAATCATTCAAACTGAACTAGTGATGTCGATAAAGCCTACGTATGGAATGCTTTTAAGTTTGACATTCTTGTCCAGTTAACCACAGCAAACGATTTGAAAGTTTAAATGCCTTTCATAGCCAGACATTATTTTTTTATTTTGTCCCACATTCTAGTGGAATAGGGTATAATTTGAATAACCATTCAATTCACTGACTGTTTTTAATGTTTCTTAGCCAACAAGCTTGCCAAGGACTTTATTTAAGACATTACGGGAAAGCATACTGCATTGTACAACTTAAAATTTGCATTAAAATTTTATAATAAAAAATTGCTTTTATTGCTTGAGAATTTAAATTAAAGAAATCTCCCCCTTTAAGTTATGACACTAAGGATGTTTTTAAACACACCGATGCACAAATTGCATTTATCATTGGATTGTAGATGAGGCCACACAATCAAATAATCGCAGGCAATGTTGAATCTTCTGACTGATAATCTTAATTGTGTGGCTAAATTGATAAATACATACATACATATGTATGTAGGTGTGAGTGAAAACCCCATGCACATGTAGTAGTAGTAGTAAGTAAACATTACATACATTTGTACAAACAATTGTAAGCATATGCTTAAGTATATGAGTGTGTGGCTTTTAAAATTTAAATCCTTCATCTTTTTGCACTTTGATTCATTAGTGTGTTGTTGTTACAAACAAACAAACAAACACACACAATACAACACACACTTGCAAACAGTAGGCTTATGAAGTCAAGCGTACGTACATGTACGTCTTCGCTCTCTACAATATTTCAACAATATTTACAACTTTACATATGTGGTCGTAATAATTAAAATTATATGCACTATTTGCCTTTTATTAACCCTTGACACTGGGTGTAGGAGGCGGTAGAGTGGAGTAGAGTGTAGTGGTGTGAGTAAAGCGTTAAGCTAATATACAAATTAGCTGATTTATATACGCAATGTTATGTAAATATTTGTGTAAAATTGAATTTAGTTTTACAAACGTACAAAGTAAACGTTTAAATATTTACTCAAATGCTTAGTTTTTTAGTTGAATTTGCATTTCCTTACTTTTTTTCGTTTGTTTTAATTGGGGTTTGAAGTTGACGGTAAAAATACTGATTTTTTTTCTTCTTACTTGATATGGCTAATGATGCTAAAGTATTGAAAATCAGTATGAAATTGCTTTTGTACTCCATAGTAAAAGAAAACCAATAATCATCCTCTTCAAGAAAATCCACAAAAGGAAGTCTAGAATAGCTAAACAAGGTACTTTTGCCTGCCAGTTTAAGTCAGCAAAACAAGAGGTTAGAAACGCATGCCTTCATTTTGGTGGAATCTCATATTATTCAAGTCTCAATTAGCACAGTTGAGGTAGAACAATGTTTTTGGGCACATCATTGCACTGCTTGCCANTGCCGTTTCAAATACGCTCCTGACTCATGGTTAGCTTAGGTTAGGTTGGAGTGGTAGCTTCTGATATCAAAAAGCCCACTTGAGCACGGCCCGTTGTTCTGTGACAGCTAAACGCAGTCTCTGTACTGACCAAGTTCTACCAAAACCAAGGAAGAGGAAGAAATTGGTCAGCGCAAGGGTTGCACAATAAAAGCACGATTATTGGCTCATGGTGTTTTCGAAAAAATAAGGTCCGAAACCAAGTCTAGCGTAAACACTAAGCGATAAAGTAATGCAAAATATTTTCAGGGCCCCAGAAGTTAAAAGTCTGCTAATTTACGCAGCCATGGAGATGCAAGAATTTCATGAAGTTTTTCGATCGTAGTTATAATGGCTTAAGCGTAGCTTACGCGAGCTTTGCATTCAAGGGTTGGAAGCTTCACTTTTAACAACTTTTCAATTCTCTGTATCAGCAGAAATCCTGTCTTTGGGCAAAGCCTTTCGTTTTCTATCATAGTTTTCTAGGCGATTGGTAATTGCAATTTAGGCTATGCATGTCTATGCCTATGTATCGGGTGGGCCATCTATCAGTTTAAGGTTCTACCATCGGTTATTTCGAATCTGGCAATACTTATGTCATTCTATTCTGTCACAAAAATCAGTATTTTAGCTACACTGAACGTATTGAATCGGTATACGCTGGAGCAACGTTGGTATTCACTGGGCCAACCAGAAACTGCACGATGATGTCGATTTTGCCAAAAAAAGGCATTCCTTCGAATGAAACTCATTTTCATCTTGGTGGGTACGTTAATAAGCAAAATTGCCGTATTTGGGGCTCAGAAAATTCACACGTGGTCTTCCAATCCACACGTTACGAGTCACTGTTTGGTGTGGCTTGTGGAGCGGAGGCATTATTGGCAAATATTTCTTTGGAAATGAGAACGGCGTAACCACTACAGTCACTGGAGATCACTGGTGCGATATGTAGCACCATGATAACCGATTTTTTTGTTCTCCATGGTATTGGTGTGAACGATGTTTGGTTTCAACAGGATGGTGCAACTTGTCAAACATCTTATGCCACAATCGATTTATTGCGTCAGTAACAAAGAAAAAATTGTCGAATGTGGGGGATACTAATTGAAATGAGAATGAAGAGCATTCCATGCATACCGTGACAGTTGCTGTTTGGTGTAGAATCCATATTTCTTTCAGAATAGTGATGGCAGGCCATCAGTTTCAATGTCAAAAAGTATACGTCGTTGATTACCAACTTATTTTAGCCTGAAACTAATGACCTGGAATTGAAGAACATAGCGTTACAACTCGATGGCTGTACGTGTTACACAGTTCATAGCACATTATATATTTTGCAGCAGCGATTTAAAGGCATGGTCACTCGTTTGGAGACTTTTTCTTGAAGGATTTTCTTAATACACCACAGTGGTCCTCAAAGCTAAGATAACATATGCCAGCGATCAAAATTAAGCGACAGAAGTTGGAAAATTGAATTATTGTTGATGCGCTCCACTAAGAGAAGCCGTGACGGACATAATGGCAGCGAAAGGTGTTTCAAATGTATAAAACTAGCCATGAAAATAAAAAAAACATATCTTGAAGGCAGTCTGCAATGCATTCACAGTCAGACATTCACTTTTATGTCAGGTATCCACTTGGAGTTTGCAGCAGCCGTTTTAGGACTCAAAACCAGAGCACTAGTGACCAACAGAATAAATGAAGTTCATGCTGCCGCTTATCAATCTTTTGTGTAAAGCTCCAGATTGGTTTTCTGCTATCGCCTTGGTTGAGAAAGTTCTTGAACGATTTCCAGGACAACCATTCGACCATGACAGTGTTGCAAGACATGTTGCAATTTATTTCGGCATTGGTTATTCGTAAATAATTTAATTCCTTAGTAGGATTCAAGGGAACAGCTCATATCTAATGATGAAAAGAAAAGGTAGTTAAAAACACCATAAATTTGATCAAACTTTTTTAAATTTATTAACACACTGTAATTAATTTTAAAAATGCTTGAAAAAAAATGGTCTTCTGAACAGTATTTTATCACTTGTTTTCACCACATTCCAACCCATTTGCAATTTCCATTTCATGTTCGATGAAAACCATCGAATATTGACCCCTTAAGCTCTAAAAACCAAAACTCAGAAAATATATAACAAGCGATGAGACAAAGAGAGAGAGAAAAAGTGAGAGAGAGAGAGAGAGAGATACTGGGAGAAACAATTGGCCAAAGACAATGACATGTAGCAGATCATCAAAAACAGTGTGGCAAAATTAAAAATCAACAACTTGCGAAAAATATAAATTTTTATCACAAAAACACCTCAACCACGTTATACGCGCTTAAAATTTTGCTCCTCTCAGAAATCAAATATTTGCAGAATTTGTTGGAGTTTCAAGGGTAATTAAAGATAAAAGTAAACATATTGCCTGCTGTACATATACAAAGAAAACTTAGCCTCGTATAAGCAGTCATAGATATTTATGCCACTCTTGGACACTTTAGAACAGATACGATGCTGAAACCTGCAATAAAAAACAAACAAGCAACTACAAAACAATCAACACTCTGTTAAAGACCAAGTTAAAATCAAAATGAATGAAACAAAAACAACAAAAAAAAAAAAGAAAACAACAACAGAACAGAAAATAATTGTACATGAACTAAAAGGAACAAGAAACAGAGTGAAAGAGAGAAGGAAAATGAGCTACAAAATGAAACTTAACAGATATGGCGAAAAACTTTTTGACGCCAAAGGGCAAATGAAGCACATGCAGAACAACTAGACATGATGATACAAAATGTTTTGCAGGCTGGAATAAAAACACAGCAAAAAACAAGGAGAAAAAAAAGAGAAGAAATTGAAATAAAATACATGAAACTGCCAGCAAAAATTCAACAACTAGGCAAGGCATGTTTAAAAGTCCGCCCAAAGTTCAAGTCTACAAAGCTTAAACCAAAAAAAAAAAAAAAAAACAAGTGGATCGCCATGATGAACAAGCAAGCAGACGTCTTGAAAGAATGCCAAGAAAAGTTACGCAGGCAAATAGAAATTGCCATGAGAAAGAGTCTCAAAAATCCTACCCATCTGCGTCGACTTTAACTGAGGTCGATGACCACTACATGTATAAATTCAAACTTACAACTACTACGACGTTATCCTGACTGGAAGATTGTAATGATCTATGTATGGAGGTATGTAGGTATGTAGGTATGTAAGTATGTAGGTCATCCCACGAATAATCTGCTTCCTGACTGAGATCTCTTCTTATCGCAATTTTCCAACAAAAGTTACGATTGCCTCAAACCCGTTTGGTTTAAGAAGAGTCTGGACGCTCTTTATCTTTCTTTTGATTGTTCATACTTCTTCAAACATTCACTAGCACTTCACAGAAAGTTTCTGGCTCCATTAGAGGCGTGAAA
>QOCX01004396.1:0-14856 GCA_005959815.1 Sarcophaga bullata | reverse complement strand
AACCGGTATGTTGGAGATGTTGAAAGGATCAATATGATCTGACATGACGCAAACGGCAACTCACAATAGTGCATGTGAACCCGATATCAGGTCAATCAAGAATCATCGACTAGGTCGGTATTCATGCAAACGAAGCATATGCAGCTCCAGGGACTGAACAACAGCGACGACGGATGACCACATGGACGAAGATGAGGATGATGAGGTTCACTATGCCGATGAAGACAAGAAAAACTCTTGAATCGCAAATTCATGAGAAAATCGAGCTACCGTTCAGACGACGTAGACGCATGAAATGAAACGCAGACACGCTTAGGAGAAACGCTATTAAGCGCAGTGAACCATGTTCCCAAGCCTCAGCCTTCCCATCACGGATAGAAGCGATGCGGTTTAATTGCACAGAGGGTATGCTTATCTAATAGCACACGAGTGACATATGATCGCAACCCAACATGACACTCTTTTCGTATAAACTAATAGGCTCATCTTATTTTGTATGTATAGATATATATATAGTATATATATAGAATGATAATAGTAATTTAGAATAAAATATGAATTTCCAATTGTTCAAAATAGACTCACATATAAATTCACCTAATTAAACCCACTAGTACATAGTCGAAGATATATGTAACCGTATGTTTGCTATCTTAAAGGGATAGACCAAATATTCTTCTCTCTCTATACTTGTCAAATCATCAGGAGGATAAACTTGTGTCGTTATGAATTTAGCATAAGGCTGTTGGGTGGTTGTTTCCTGCTTTAAAACGGGAAAACTTATATCTGGAGCTTTACATCCAGGCGAAGCATCTGCAAGAAATGATAAATCATTCATGAATATTAAACTGTGTGAACATGGATGATTCAAATCTATTTTATTATGATTAAATAAAGTGTGAGAGATTGTGCTTACTATAGACCCTCTTACATAGTAATTTGAGTATAAATTTCCGCACGATGAGTGCACCACGTACGCCCATAATTGATGATAAGAGTGAAAGGACTTTGGGGAAAAAATTTGGCGTTTTTTAACTGGAATCTTGTGCCAAAGCCATAGACTCTTATTTATGCCCCCATACCCGATACATTTAAAAAGTTTCACGATACATTGTTGACCGTTATGTGCAAGGTTTTCTAAAGATAGGTGTCACGTTTGATTAAAATATTCTAGAAACGTAACCGTACACTATTTTACGCAAAAGGGTAGCACGTTGTTCAATCGAAATATGAACGAATTTTTGTGTCGTTTCCACAGAGAGGAAATATGGATCCTCCGCAGATGAACCCTAACAACAGTCCCCGAAGAGAGTTTTCCCAGAGAGAAATGACGTCAAATAAGGCCAAGCTCAGTTTGGCAATCCTTAAAGTCATGCATGATGGGCCTACTTGCAGGTGGATGCGATATAAACCACATTGACTATTCCACACGAATAGTATTTCAACTCATTGAGTCGTTTTGACCGCACTTGGCCAAGAAAAAGGTTGTTTTGCCTCAGTATAAGGCAAGTATGCATACAAGGATGCAGTTTCTTTGACAAACATCCATGAATGAGGCTACAAAATACTGCCTCATACGCTTTATTCTATGTATCTGGCCCTGAGAGTCTAATCTTGTTTTCAAGCCTGAAAAGAGGTAAAACCCAAACGATGAAATCATTTCGAAACCAAAGCTCATATTGATAACGTTGACAAATTTAGGTTTTTTCAACGAAAAGAGCAAGAATTCATTTGTCTAAGAACAATCAATGGGTGCACACAAGTACAGTTTCAACGTTGAAAAGCCATGGCTTAGGATTTGCATTTGCGTTTGCCCTCGACAGTAATATTTTTCGAATTTAACCTCAAATAGGTATTTTTTTTCATAACCTAAAAATATGGCGTGGCAAAAAGAAATTTGACTCCAAAGATAAAACTATCTCGCAAATAAATCCGCGATGATGGCTTGATAACCTCGATAAATTTTTTTTCGAAAGAAGAAAAAAAAACGTTGGCAACAGTGTCATCCACAATTCCCATGGTGTGCTCATGCGAAGTTTCCATGGTAAAAATTTATTAACTAGGATACGATGTAACACTCATACGCCATATATTATGCGGATTTAGATCCGCGTAACTATTTTCTTAAACCTAAGGAAATGGCTTGGGAGGATATCTGGTTCTGACAAACGAATCCATTTTTATGATAAAAAAGCGTATTTTTGAAAAATCCTAAAATTTTTTGGAGAAATGTTGGAAAAAGTATACAAAGAGCTTAAGGAGGCTATATGTATAGAAAACAAGAAAAAAACCTGGGTTTATTCCGAAAAGCTATGGACTGATTGAGTTACCTACGTAGCCCATGGTATACAATTCATGAAATGGGCATGAGGATTTAATTTTTTTTAATTCAAAATATTCTTACTGCGTTCAGCCTGTCAATCTATGAGTTCTCTAATCTGCCCTGAGGATATAAATCTTAAATCAATCCTGAAATTTCGCATAAGAAACCCCTGTCCCAAAGCACAAGCTTATTTACAAAGAAAATATTTTTCCAAAATTGAATATGATTTCCATTAAAGAATAAAAACTTACCAGGTTCTGGAGTTGTAGTTTGTGGTGCTTCAGTCTCAACATTGGCTGAAGTTTTATCCAAAATAACGACAACAATTATAAGAAGAAATAGAAATGTCCACATGGGCTTGTGACGTATTTGCTGCAGATGATTGCAAGGAACTTGCAAAAGCAACATTTTTTATGTTTCTTTTCTTTTCTTATCTTTTCTTTTCTTTTTTTTCAATTGTTTGTTTATTTTTCTTTTTTTTTCTTTTTTAATATATTCAACACAGTACAATAATGTTTATAAATGTTAAATATTGTGTTAATAATTTTTGATTAAACACGGCTTTTGTTTTTGTTGTTTTTCTTTAAAGGATTTTAAAAATATTGATTAAATAAGATTGTGATAGAATGGCACGCAACAAAGAAGATATTGCAAACAACATCCTTCGTCAAGGACTCAATTCGCATGTACAATGTTGTTAAACGACTGAGTGGTCTTTTGTGTATGTGTGTATATGTGTGTATATGTGTGTGTTTTAAGAACAATAAATAAATGAAAAATAACAGTTTTGTATAGAAACTAAATATAGAAAAACGCGAACGAGAGAGAGAAGAGGAAAAAGAATAAAAATAAAAGAACTAAAAAAGGACACACAATTAAAGAAATTGAGTCACAGCACTATGACGGAAATGATGATTAGAAAGATGAATAGAGGCTTGAGCAGAGTAGTTATAATGTGCAGAGTTTAAAATCTATTGTTCGTTGCAAATGAAAGCTTAAGGATTCTATAAATTTTATTGTTGCATTACATAAAAACATACAATGTGAAGGCAAATGAATGCATTAAAAAGAAAATCGGGAAAATTAATTGGAAAAACACTTTTCCATCTGAAAAGCTAACAATTTAAGAAAGAATTTTTCTTTTGAATTTTTCTTTCATAATAAGCTCTACACATAAATAAATAAAAAAATATCATGATTATTATTTTATTTTTCAAAAAATTATTAAACATTTCATGTCCCTGTATTTCTCAATTAATTGTCTTTATTTTCATTATTAAGTTTTCATTTTCTATTTTCGATTTTTTTATAATTTTATCAGTTGATTTCGATTAAAAAAAAATATCGAATTTACATATCACATCCTTGCTGCTTTCTTTGTAATAATTTTCTCTACACCATATACATGCTGTAAGGATATGCATCCGTCCGTATATTATATGTACATTAACGTATGGTTTCAGTTCCCTATTGTGTCATAGTTCTGTTTGTTTTGTTTTTTTTCTCTTTATAAACTAAATCACACTTTAAATGTTTAAATTGATTTCAATTATTAACAAATTCTTTAAATAAATTCCATTCCATCATGAAAATGAAATTCTATTATTCACTTTAAATTTCTTTTCTTTTCATTTTTTTTTTTTTTTTTTGATTGGTTTTAATAATTAACGTTTCTGTTTTATTTACCGTGTTGTTTTCTTAATATCGTAACAGGAGTTCGAAGTTTAAAACGAACTGAAGATTTCTTCGATTTCTTTGCGCATATTTAATATGTTGTATCTATTTTCGTTAAATTCTGTGTGTTTTTTTTTCTTGTCATCTTCGTCAAGTCCTGCGGACTTAAATGAGAGCCTTTTTTGACATTTGTTCTCTTAAAATATTTTTTGTTTTGTTTTTTTTTCATGTTGTTTTGGCCGGCTTTTGTTGCTCATTTTTTTTTTTGTTTTGTTTTTATACAAAACATATATCAAATACGATTGTATGTGATGTTTTTGTTATTGTTGCTGAAAATTGCGCCAAAATCTATTATCTGGCAGTGCGATAAATACCAAAAGAAAGATATCATTTGATATCGATATACATACATCATGTATACCCATGGAGTTAAAATTTAATTTATGCGAGAGTGGTTCAATAAATTCATGGATTTTGAAATGAAACATAGATAACCACCCTTTACTTCCTCTATACACCCTGTTCAGGAGTTCTCTATTTTCTTTTATTCTTTCGATAAAAAAAATGATTTATCGAGTTCATCAAAATACATTTAAATGTGATCTGAATTTATCGTTAGAGTCAAAACTCTTTTCCATAAGATTTAGTCACCCAGTGCTACATCCTTAGAAGGAAGCCTATGTGAGTGTTGCAAACAAAAACTTTTTTTTTTTGCTTCCAAAAAGTAAAATTTGTCGAGGGCATCAAAATGGATTTGTTTGTGAGATCTTTTTTTATCGTTAAAAGCAAACCTCTTTCCATCATGCCATTTTTTATGTTTGAAAACCAAAAATAACCACTTGAAGACTAAGGGATGAAGGAAGAAAAAAATCGCTTAACTACGGACAATAATCCAAGGGTCACACAAAAACCAAAAATTATCATAATTATTCTTCGAAATAAATTCGAATTCGTTTTTGAATAAAAAATGCACTCGTGTGATCCTTGGATTATTGTTCGGTGATAAACGAATTTTTTTCTTCCTTCATACCTTAGTCTTCAAGACTAAAGCTAGAAAATAGGCCTTATAAAGCAGCAATTCACAGTATAATTCAAGTATTTTTACATTTAAGTGGACTTTTTTACAGCCAAAACGAGAGATATGGCTCCTATTCGAACTTTGTAGGTCGTGGTAGGAAAAGCAGTAGGAAGTAGTGTTTATGGAGGTTAGATTTTGCTCTGTTTAGATTGTATTGATGCAACAAAAAAAAAAGAAAGGAAAAATGTGTTCCAGCTGCGGTTAATCTTTTTTCAAATCCACATTAAATCGACTTCATATGTTAGCATAATTGCTTGCCATTCACATCCTTCTTCACCCCACCTTCAGAAACCCACTTAGTTGAGTACTGTTCGGTCTCTGGTATGTAATGTGGTATTCACGCATACGTAACTCATTCATCTTGCGATTGAACATCACCAAAAGAAAAATTTGGATATTATAACACGATTGCTTTTGTAATCGATTAAATTGCGAAAAGCTTTATCATATCCATGGTCATTGCCTAAGGCTTCCATAATCACTCCTTAAGCCTTAACTCCAAATCGCTGCTTATCACAATTTTTACGAGTGTAGAGATCACAACTGGGCGTTCAGAATTGCTTCTGTGGTCTCAGTGAATTACCTATTTTCCATTGATAGTTCAGCGTTTCCATAGTATTTATCAAGCATAGCCTGGTTTTTTGTGTCCCGTAAAACCAAATCACGAGGTGGACTGACATCATTGGCTATAAAACATAAATTAAGGACTCATTTTGTTCAAATTTTGAGAGAAGTTAACTGGCAAATGCCTGTTTATTAAATCAGTTTTGTGTTTTTGCACTTAAAAGGTGAGAAATTAAAAAAGTCACTGCTTTATTGCCTTACCCTCGTACTTAATCACCATACATAATTCACTTTTTTCTATTTTCTTCTTTAATCGCATGGAAGTTTGTTGTCAGTGGCTATTAAACATAAACTAAGTAATCCATTTGAGCCACATTTTGACAGGAATCAACTGGCAGATACAGAATCTTAGAATTCACAAACTTATTGATCCATCCTCGTACATACATATATTTATATGTACTTTTAATATGTAAATATGTGCATCCATTTGTTAATTATAAAAAAAAACGCATCAATTAATTACAATATGATTATAAAATTTAGCGAATACGAATAAAGAACATGTTTTTGTCTGTTGTGTCTGTACAATGTACGAGTAAACGCCGGCACAGATTTTATTAATAATATTTTGCAAAGAAACTTACCCCACACATATTAAGAAAAGAAACTACAAATAATGGATACTCGTACATACATAAGTACACATGTATATGACTAGGAGCTGTGGGCCATAAAACATACATACATACATACATAGAGAGGCATATAGAGAGTGTAATTATTTTAAAAACAAGCTTACAACAATAACAACACATCCTCATGAATAAAAATGTGACGCTTGAAGCTGCTGGCGCTGGTTAGTGTAGTCGGATGTCGACAAACGATGCCATTAAACACATGTCTTTCTCAGCATTCTGCTCGCACTCAAGCAAAAAAAAAAAAAAAAGAAATCGAACGCACATGATCACTGACATAGAAAAGCAGACAATATTTGAATTGCGCAAGGTGCATAATAAGAACGAACGCGAAAATCAAACAAACCAAACCATTTGTGAGAGCATCAGAACGTACCTGTATGTTGTACGTACTATATTGTCATGACGCATTTACAGTTATCGTTGGAGGACAAAAATATCCAAAGAAATTCGTTGTGTCACTCCAGTTGTGTTTTGCTCTCGTTTGAATAGGGACATCTAAGTAACGGTTGGAAAAATCTCAGAATAACGGAGTTTTGCTAAGAAAAAAATTTTAATTCACGAGCCGTAGAGGCAAAAATAAACAGGTACACACACCTAACAATGCCTATACACTACTTGTGTATCTAATGGAGTAAAACGAAAGAAAAAAAAGAAGAAATTTTTTAATCTCATTGTCTATGTTTAACACAAAATTTAATGAAATTGTGCAATACAAAGAGAAAAACAAAAAACGAAAAATTGAAATTGTTGCAAATATAATGGGTCAGGTTTAAGGCCAAATAAATTTTGTATAAAAATATTTCCATTAAAATTCCAAAGAATTTTCATCAAAACGTCTAAGTGTACATATATATAAGCATAGAAGAATTTTTCTACACGCTTTTTAAAGAAAGATAAATACGTTAATAAAATAAAATGAAAGAATAAAGCATATTATAAAGGCAATTTAAAGAATACGTGATAAATCGCAGTAAGATGTAAAAAAAGTTATAAAATATTCATCAAATAGACTGAATCAGTTAAGAAAATTCCAACAGAACAAATCAGAAATCGAATTAAAGTGAAAGAGAAAAAAAATAAAATTTCAATGTTTCTTTTCCTTCCTTTTTTTATATATCCAATGTACAGAAGTGTGTGTGTGTTCGTGTGTATATTTATGCAGCTTAACCATCCACCCCAAAAATTTCCAGACTTCCGGTAAGCATTACACAATCTACTACTTTATGCTTAAGAACGACGAAGACGACTCTCTCACTTGGTAACTTAAAATTGTCCTTGCTCTCATTATGCCATTTACCATCCATCTATCCAACCATTTACCGTTTACCGTTTATCTCCATTTTCCCAATTTCACATTTACCGTGTTTATGCTTTTCTACTACCACCACTACTACTATACTGCACAACAGAACAGCTTCTTCGTATGTCATATACTTTACATCATAAACACTACAGGAATTGCCGTTATCTTTGCCATTGTATGTAAACAAAACAAGAGCGTAACCGACAAGAACAAAGACGACAATAAACAGTAACAGTAACAGTTATTTTAATCATAAAACTTGAAAAGGAAACACGAGGATATTTTTTCCATCTCCCACATGCTTATTAACGTAAACAAAAACAACTGAGAGAAATAATAATAAAAAACAAAAACAACAACTATAACTATAACGGCAACAATAACAACAACAATAAAATAAGAAAGAAAGAAAGCAAGAAAAACAACAAGGAGTCTTCTCGTAAAGCATAAACGACAAGAATTGTACTTTGCATACATTTTACAATACATCAGCATTTGTGTTTGTATGTGTGTGGTGATTTGTGTAAATACTTTTGTTTATAGAAAATGTGAAATGAGTTGTGAAGGTGGAAAGAGGAAAACAATAACAATAAAAACGGGAATATTTGAAGAAAACTGAGAAAATTGTGAAAAAGGTAATAAAACGTTCGCATACAATTTTATTTCTCTCTCCTTCTCCCCTTTCTCTCTCTTCTTTACATCAAAAGTATGTGTGTGTAGCTATTTCTGTGTATAGAATTCCTTGTATTGAAAGCCAGATGCACATGCAATATAACAGGAAAACTTACTAACACACTCACACACACACACACTGTGATAAAACAAAAATGGAAGCATTTTTCATATTGTTTAGTGTAATAAACAAAGGAATTGTTTAGTAGTAGCTGTTGTGTGATATTTTTGGGTTAAACACGAAACTTTTTTTTTTCTTTTTTTCATTTTTTTTTTCGTTTGCATTTCATTCTTCTCGATAAAATCAGAAACACTTTATTTTTATGATATTCCCAGTTACAGTTACAGTTACATAGTATCTCCCTAACCGATCCCCAGAGACAGGTTAAGCAAAGCGAATGTAAGAATATAAGATAAGAACTTGAACTAAAACTGAAACAATAGTTATTAGATTTTCTCTTTTAAGGGGTTTGTGTCTGCTCATCAATAAAATCTTAAAAAAATTTATTTGTACATTTTTTTGCTACAAAACGTTATTCAATTATGCCAGAAAGGTTTGAAAAAAAATATTTTTGGAATGGTTTGAAAAGCCTTTATTAAAGAAGTATTTGAGAAACTCTTTAAAATACTTAAGTTTGCAGTTAAGGGAAGAGCAAGAAAAGAATTTAGTCACACAGAGAGTTCCAGAGAACATTAGTTAATTGATTTGATTTGATTCGTTTTAGATTTTAACCTACCATTACTATCAATATTCCTCTAATCGCTTTATTATTTTACGATTAACGACTTAATCTTTAAAATTTCGCCTCCATGGTTGCCATTAAGGAAAGCGTACCAAAAAGTTTGATCATACCTTGATTCAATCAAATAAATCTGGTGGCTTGGCTTGGATAAATTATTCGCATTGTGAAGAAAACTCTTAGCACTGAAACCTTACGATCTGCTATACTCCCTTCAAACTTTATTGCAATATCCTTATAATGTCTCCTCCAAGCCTATTGTCCAGACAAATTTCAGGGTGCTGCTCGATGTCTACCATTAGAATTCCCTGCCTAGCACGCAGGTACTTCTTTCTGGGATATATTAATGCCCGACAGGTTCCAATGATTCAATGATTCTGCTCGTTGTTAACCATTACACTTCCCTGCCTACCACCCAGGCGTTTTTTTTTTTTTGAGATGTAGTAATGCATGACAAGTTCCGATGCTTTATTCTCATTGTCACGGTGTTTACACGTTGGATGCGAGACAACCGCCATTCTGAATAAGTTTGAGGCTACAGTGCCCTATTAAAAACTATTATAACCCTTGGGTTATTTTTTTGATAGTCTGAAGCGTGACTTAGGTCTCCTCTTATTGTAGATTCTCAACAACAGTTTTGATTCCCCCAAATCCATTTGAGAACAGTTTTCTGCCACTCTCTATCTTACCTTTCATTGAGTATACCTTTCCAAAAGTCTGCTCTTACTCCACAAAAGGATTGTGGTTCTATCAACGACGTGGGAGCTCTTCTCCTCGCAAGTTCGTCTGGTTGTTAATTGCCGAGAATTCCCACATGACCTGGCCCTCAGCAGACAATAACCTTATTTTATCTACCTAAACGATTTAGCTATATCAGGCAGTGCCATACAATCTAACCTCATAAGAGACGAGTGCTGGAACAGCAGTTTGGCAACTTATTAGCATGATACCATCCATTTGCGTTTTTGCTTAGAAACAGATGGCGAGATTTGACTTGAGGAATTAAGACCCTTTATGGCACTGTTGGAAGGTTATATTTTTCTTCGGTCAGTTTACATGAATTTGTATAGTCAATTAATCCAAAAAATTTCCATACTAAGTTTGTCCCAAAACAATTTTATCCTTAAGCTTTCCTGTTGATGAAACCAATACTGTCTTCTTTTTTTACTTTCACCGGCTTCAATCCATTATTTTGACTGTTCTGGTGAAGTTAGGTTTTGATCAATAGTTACGAAACGAATTTAAAATCTGGTTTATATTGATTGAAACGATTCAAACAAGCTTGAGAGAATTGTTTCAAGTTGATTTGGTAAATATAATACATACGACTTCAATTTTGAGCAAGATGTGAACCTTGAAGCTTGGCTCACCCATCCCCTTGTTCATTAATTTCTGTAATTGTTACAGCATTCTGAAGGTTTCTACGATCGCGTGTAAGATCTACAGTCCAAATATCTTTGCATCATTAACGGGGACTGAGTTGACCGTATCAATGAAGAAAGTTTTTAAACACTTCACTAGTAATTGCAAACTTTTTATAATTTCAATACGTAATGGCACTTTGAGCGAAATCTTCATTTCTTTCTTTTGCAGTTAATGACACGTTTAACTAAGCATATCCGTCCAATACTGAAAACAACAAACCACCATTATTATATGATATACTCGTACTATAAATTTAAGTAAAAAAGAAGCAAACAAATTGTCTTCAAAATGTTTGGTTCGAAAATCAAAAACTGGGTGGAAAATCATCTGGGCAGGCAGCGTAAGAAGGGCAACAAAAATAAAAATGCAACACCATGCGATCATATAACAGCGGCTGAACAATACAAACAAAAACATTCGGCTACTGGCTATACGCTATACAATGGCAATGGCAATGCCTCACCCTATAAGACTAACTCGAACTCTATTAGTTCCAGTACCAATCATACCGGTTGTAGTAGCGGTGTTATTTCAAGTCCCAATAGACGAAGAGAGGTATCGCCCATACAGAATCATGTAAGTTTGAATATTTTATTACCATATTTCTAAGGACTTAAGAGAATAATTTGAATCCTTTGAATTATTTAATATTAAGACACAAAGTCGTTATGGCTGGCAATCACCTGACTGGGAGCATATCATATCGCCTAAATCGGACAACTTTTTGTATGCCCCACAACATCATAGCCAGCAGTACTTGCGTAATCATCATACTGCACCCAATACCAGAGAAAACTCATGTGAGGACAATAAAATTGCATGTAAACAACAGCAAAATCAAAATCAACATCAACTTAATTGCTCTACATCTTCGTTTTCCTCATTGTCATGGTCTACGGGCTCCAAAGACCCATCTATGCAGTCTAACAATATGCAAAATTCAAACAGCGCTAGTGTAGCTGTTACCTCGGCAACAAACACTTCCATGAACAACAAATCGCATGCGTTGGATGAAGCCAAACTTTCCGATGACGATCCAAATGTGGTGCACTATGAAGAAATCGATGAAATTGGCACTTTAATACGGCATCCAGAAAAATTATTGTCTGGCACTATAAACGATATCGAAAGGCCAAAATCAGAACAATATCCGAGGCCCTCACACAAAGCAACAGTTTTCTCTGACAATAAACAAACTCAAGATGATGCTTCCACGCGTTATGGTCGTTTATTGCCATCGAAAATACCAAATCCGGTAATAGTAAGTTTTCGTACTGGCAGCGAGGAATGTATACCGAGAAACGGTAACCAGTTTCCAGGGCAAAATTCCAAAACTGATGTACTCACTGCCACTTACACACAAAATCGCAATGGCATGAGAAATATATTAAGGACTGGCATCTATCCTTCGGCTCAGGGAAATGCTGCTGTTCCCTTAGTGAGCTTGTCATCGCCCGAAAGTGCCTACTCTACGGGTTATTCAACAGATGGTACTTCCCCCGGTGCTGGCTATACACCTCCTGAATATTACATTAATATACGCACGGGTACCCATTATTTCCCAAAAAGTGTCAATTCATTGGCCATTGAAGCTCAACGTTATAAATTCGGCTTAAATAAAATCGAAGAGATGTCACCCATAGATCCTTTGGTAAGTTATACAAGCCGTGAAGGCCCATGCTTTAAAGATGTTGACACTTAAGCGTGTGAATAATTTCAGCCGAAAACACCATTTGCTTTGCGCAATAATGAGGACGGTTGCTCTACAGCAACAAAAGAGACTACATTTACTGAACCTTACGAAAAGTCAATGGCGTTTCATGCTTGGCATGAAGCCGAAGAAAATAAAAGCCCTCTACCCATACGCAACACCATAGTTATACCGACTTTAAAAGGTTTCGAATGTAAGTTAGAAAATAGAAAACATTTCATACTCACTTCTATTATCTTATCGTAGCTCCATCGCCAAGACAAAGATGTCGTATACGCACTAATCCTTGGTATTCCACGACAGAAACCTCTTCTTCCAGTTCCACAGTAAATCCAATCCAACTGCAACAGAAGCCGCATTTGCACCACCATGCAGGCGGTTCGCTTATGAACACTTCCTTAACATCGTCAATGACTTTCTCATCGACATCATCACACTCCACCTCGGCTTTATCAACCATACATCTGGACCAAGACTTTCAGCGCTCAGTGTCACCCGGACTTAAGGCAAGCAGGAACACTAACTTGAGTAAAACCTTATCCAGTGTGAAAGCAAACAAGTAAGTCCATTCATAACCAAATAAAAATAATGTGCTCTGCAACTAAAGTGTCATTACTCTTGTAGCAATAACATGTCCTGTGTTTCATCAGAGTCCTCATCTTCTCTGACAGAAGTAGAAAATATTCAGCGTTGCTATACGCCAAACACCATTCGACATAAACGCTCTTCGCTACCGCATTATACTCAACTTGCAGACACGGTGGCTAGAAATAACAACAAAATTAATCAGGAGCCTGCTTTGGCAGCAACCAATAGTGACGATGATGCCACCTTAAACGAAATGATGGGCAAATTTGATGAGAGTTATATTTACGAAAAGGAGACTGATATTCTAAGGTAAGAGGGAGTTTAATGGAAAGCGAATGTAAAATTGATTTCCAATTTTCTTTTGCAGCAGTGACTCAGATCCTACAGACTGCCCTACAGATTTAGATACTGGACAAGATGCTGGCGATGAATGTGACACTGATGATCTGTTGGATATTGATTTCATAGACACTTCATCAGTTCAGGAAATCTGTGAACACAAAGATCATCAAATCAATTTAGGCAAGTGTTATTACGTGCAAGGCAGTCCTCTGATGGCCCAGAAAAAAACTGCAACCAGATCACAAAGACGCAATTCACGAAGTATTAAAATCTTAAACGAGCAGTTAACGCTAACCGCTGCTGCCAATAGTGCACAACGAAGACGAAAACGTTTTCACAAGACACGCAAGAAGAGTGCTGACAGTCGGGAATATTCACGTTCTCCGTTACGTAAGCTTAGAGAGACACGTAGTGTTGGTGGTACACCAGTGTGTCTAAGAAAACATATAGAAATCAGCGAAAAACAAAAGTAATCCGAATTCCATTTGAATGTTTCCTAAATTAACATGAGCTCTTCTCTTTTAGATTTAGTCATACCACACCCCATCGGCTTTCCCATCGCTCAAGCTCGTTAGTATTTACAGGTGTTCGTGAAAATCGTTGTATGACGGTGGCGGAAAGTGAAAAGATTCTTTTGAAGGCCGATTTTGAGGCGGATATTAAGTATCGGCAATTAATAATGGAGGCCGAGTCCATATTGTTATCAATGAGAAATAGTGTACAAAGGTACGTACATAAACATTTAATTATTGAAAGCAAAATATTCATTTTAATTTTCATTTCCTTAGTATTTCTCGTGAAACACCAGTGGCAAGTCCACGCCGGCTAAATCCTTTAGCCAATAAGCGTGTAGAAATGATAAAAAACTGTGAAATTGAACCGCCAAAAAGACAGGACAACCAAAAACAACAGCAACATTCCCCCAAGAAATATCGTTCAAACGATTTAAGCGAACAAGAACTAACAGCGGCCGTTAACAAACGTATCGAAATACTAAAATTAGAGACATTATCACCACCGGGCAGCCCAAAGACGGGCCAGTGTAGCCCACGTAAAACACATTTGACCAATTTTATTAATCAGAATATACCCACGGAAATAGGCATACGAAAAACTACTACGAATACGACTAACTCGCCCTTAGTGCAGCGAAGAAACACCAGTCCAGTGCCATCGCCTGTACCACCACCGAGATCTACAAAACTTCAGCAGTGTAACTCGCACCCACCTAAACGTTTACATAATTTACAGCTTAGCGATTCGGATGTGGATAACAGTAAACCGAATAAAACCAAATACGATGATGTTGTCATAAGACAAAGAAATTTTCCACAACAACCGAATCAAAACAAAGGACCACAAAACAGGCTTAATTATTGTCCACAAAGTGAGCCGCTAAAA
The DNA here is from genome assembly GCA_005959815.1 of Sarcophaga bullata. Classification (NCBI taxonomy): domain Eukaryota; kingdom Metazoa; phylum Arthropoda; class Insecta; order Diptera; family Sarcophagidae; genus Sarcophaga; species Sarcophaga bullata. The sequence goes on along the minus strand of QOCX01004396.1, from coordinate 334 downwards.
CGTAAAGTGTACAAAAACTATTATTCCTCTATTGAACGTAATCATGAAGAGTTTATAGCCTTGCAGGCAGGTAAGATTAATGCTACCGTATTTCAGATAATTTCTTTAATAAATTATTTTATAAAGGTAAGCCTCCTCTGGATAGACAACAACATTTAAAATCCTTCAATAGCGGTAGTGATGAATTTTCCATGCATCATGGCAAACTAGAACTTAAATCGAATAGTCAAGATTTGAATTATTTGTCGTCCGCTCATGGCATAAAGACTGATTTCAATACCAATTTTGCTACGGACAAAGCAGCCTTAATACTCAGCACTATAGAGGATTTAAA